>JAODJX010000065.1:34155887-34183906 GCA_026776945.1 Isichthys henryi
CCCCCCCCCCCCCCCCCCCCCCCCCCCCCCCCCCCCCCCCCCCCCCCCCCCCCCCCCACTGCCCATCTTGAGGAGCGGAGTCAAGTGACCGTGACTTGATTAGCCTCACCTGTCTCTTGCTCCCAGTGCTTTGTTTAAACTGATGTGTTCAGATGTGTTGGTCATGTGGTGATGAGTGGGCCGCCGCTGTCCTATAGAGTGCACTAGCTGCTCCTGCGTGCCCCCCCCGAAAGAGCCATTTTCTGTTTCTTTTCACAGCCATCCTTTGTCGTGCTGTGTCCTCACCACCCCGCCCCCCCATCCCTGAGAATAGAACATGCAAGATGAAACTGCGATCATGTGACTCTACTCGCCCACAGGAGTCAGCATCACTAAGCCAGCAAACCACCCCCCCCCACGCCCTGAATCAGCCCCCTCCGGTGCTCCAGCTGAAATATGAACTACGTCACCTGATGAAGCATGTAAGCACATTTAGCTACGGCTGCCATGATGTAAGTCGGACGAAGCCTCAACTCCACATCAATCACGGTGCTGCTCTCACAGCTATGATCTCATTTCCTGGGGGGGCGCTGTCTAATTCTCTCTAACACCGCATTAAGGCCATAATCACTACTTATTACACAAATCGCTGCTTATTATAATCCAGAATAAAATGCTAAAAATAAACAACTGGTCTGTACTATTAGTTCTATAATACAGCTGTAGTTATAGGAATTGACAGACTAGGAGGGGGGACCCTATGTGCCCTATGTGGAGTGTTACTTGAGGACCCCCCCACCAACATACCTGAGTTTCTAACTTGGGGGGCCCTTGGTGCTTTGCCTATAGCTAGAGGGGCCATGTTTCCACCTGCATATATACATTTGAAATTTGATGTATATGGTTATTTTTTTTTTTTTTAAATCATTTGTAATTTTGTGTAATCATTCTTATATTACTATGTTTATGTTTCTCTAAGTAAAATTTATGTATAGAGCACATTTGAAGACGGCAAGCGCTAAAATATACAAAAGTATGGATGACCTGAGTTAAAGAGCAACAGGAATAAAGTGACTGAAAATAAAATAAAGTAAAAAGTAAATTAAAACAACCAACTACACAGGTACAGTCTCTCATCCTGTCTTGAGAGCAGATTTAAAGGCAGTGACTGATGTGGCCTGTTCAACATAGAGAGGCAGATCGGAACTGAGAATGTACCACCTTTCAGTTTTAGTCAAGACCGTGGAATATTTAAGCAGCTGTGACTCAAGGGATTTGATTAGATCTGATATAGAAGATGGGGCCAGACCATGCATAGACTTAAAAACAAAGTAAAACTTTAAATGGAGGGCAGAGGACAGCCTTCCCTCAGGTCCCCTCAGTCTCCACATGATCGCCCGCTCCACTCCTGAGAAACCCGAGGTTCCCGCCATAATCGAGGAGCTCGCTGACACCCGAGTCTCCATACAAACCACTGCAAGTCTGCCTTCGCGTTGCAGGATTTAAGTCCAATTCTCTATCACAAGCGATTAGTCACATAAAAAGGTTATAAAAATAGTCCTTTCTGCTAATAGCCCGTTTCCCTTGACAACAGCAGCCGCCATCCACCCCTTCCCAGCAGATGAACAGGTGACATTTTAAGGGAAATTAATCCATCTTTCAGTGAATCAGCCCCCCCTCCATTAGGGTGGGGTGGATGTGCACAACCTCATCAGTAACCTCACCTCTCAGCCCGAGATCGAAGATTATGGCTTGTTACCCACTGCATTTTTTTGCCAGGATTAAATATGAGCTTCGGACATGAAGAGTCTATCCTTTCTTGCACGTGCATCTGACCTCTTCATGGTTTTCCTGAAACCGAGAGCCTTTTACAGTTTCTCAGGGGTGGAGCTGAGTGTGTGTGTGTGGGGGGGGTGTCATGTTTTGTCTGATTCTATTGCTGCACCATCATGTACCAGAGTTTCTCTTTATTTAGAATTTTAGAGATCAGTGGTCATTGTTGACAACACCGCAGCACACAGTGCGCAACAACGAAATGTATCCCCAACATTTAACCCATATGTGACATAGAAGGGGGCAGTTGATTCAGCACCTGGGGAGCAGTGCTTGGGGGCAGAACCTTGCTGGTTAGGGATTCGAACCAGCAATCCTTCAGTTACTAGTGCACTTCCCTAGCCATTAAGCCACCACTTGGTGGATGTGCTCAAAGTAAATTTTAGGGTTGTTTAAACCTGTACTTTGACTGCATGGCTGTACGCTGTTCAAAATGCAAAACAGAGAACAGTGTAAAAAGGGGCTGCAGACAGGGCTGGATGTACATGTGAGAGAAATGTGCATGTAATACAGTACAGTGCCAGGATAACGGGATGGAAAAAGACAACTGTGACCAGTGCCAGTCTAGGGACCAGGGGGGTGAGTACATCTATAACAACCCCGCCCCCCAACTCCACTCTCATCCTGCACCCAGGTAAGCGGAGAGGGTCATTTATCTCAGTCGGGGGGCATCTTCATGTCAAAGTGATAACCAGGCTGCGATGAAACATTTTCAGCATCAATCGTTCCTCCCCAGGAACAGGAGAGCCGCTCTGCCTGTCGACGCCGAGGGACACCGCATCGAGAGTGACAGCGCTGCCCGACACACCACTCTGCCTGTGCGACGTCTTCCAAGGCGGCGGCTGTAATCTCCCCATGTGAGACATGCAGCACACAGCAGGGTCGACCTGAATTAGCATCCTGTATTCTCCACAGCATCACTCGGGATGCGGGGAGCTGAAGAAGATCCCATTTGGGTTGTGTAACAGCCATTCAAGGGAATAGGTTCATCTGAGGGAGCAGAACCCAAAATATCACGCAGGGGAGCGAATTCTCACTCTGACGGCACATCATAGCGTAAACAAAAGCACACTCTGTGGGGGGACTTGCAGAGTAATAGCATGGAGTGTGATATTTAAGGAAGTACAGAAGGATCTGGCCGGTTCTTCAGGCCCAGAGATCCAAAGCTGAGAGGCTTTCCAGAAATATTTGGGTTGGGAGTTTCTCACACAGGCCTGGCCTGAATGAAACTAGCAATATGCCAGAATGCAAAAACAACGCAGCTTGCGGATTTCTAGCTGAATGGCCCCTTCTTCAAAGAAGGCTGGAGAAGGAGCTACTCGACCTTCAGCCTCCGCTGAGTCGTCTGCTTTAACGAAGACAGGAGAAACTAGGAGAGCTGGTCAGACTTATTACTGTCTGAATGATGACGACAGCGGCTCCTGTGAGAAGTAACGGCTTGACTGTGAGATGGCGGGAATGATGCCAAAAGGGGAGCAGCAGTCGATCTCTGACCCAATACCACTGCCCTGCTACTGATGACGCTACTGCCGTTTCCAATACCATCACTACCATCAAAATACTCATTCTTCTTCCACTTCTACTACCACGAGTATTTTACTACACCGAGGTTGATGCAAACCATCACTACCACCTCTGACAGGCAGAATATCAACCACAGCTACAAGCAAAAACTATCTTCACAGTGAACACCACAAAGCCTCTGGCAGGTACACTAACGTTCTGTGCCAAAGGGTCTGATGCACTGTTAGGAATTAACTAGAAGTTAAAAAGTTAGTTCTTTTCTCTGATCTTTGTTGGTGGACCTGGCTGTTCCGTCTCAATTTATTCCTGTCCTCTGCTTGAGGCATCGCCTTCGGCGACTGACCGGTGGTGGCACATCTGGCTCTCCGACTATGATGGTCTGTAATTGGGACGATTTGATTAAAGTGACTTAACCTAATGTGTGGCCATTGAGAACACATATGATGATGACATCACAGAGATGGTGCCGCTCGCTCTGCCTCGTTACCTCGCCCCGTCCGGCGAGGGAGGGATGGTGCCAGACGGTGCTGGAACCAGGCAATTCATTAGCGCCAGCTGGATAGGGCCTCGCACTGGCCCTCGTTAGGAGTGTCTCGTTAGCAGGGCTGCATGTGAGCACTTCATTAGCTATCCTGTCTGCCTGGGCCTTGCCCAACCCTGCCTGGCCCCACCCCCATAAGGCTCCAACCCCACCTGGCCCCGCCCCCTACAAGGCTTCAGCCCCACCCCCACACAGCTCCACCCCACCCCCCCACACAGCTCCACCCCTGCCTGGTCTCGCCCCGACACAGCTCCACCCCCAGACATTTCCAGAGCAGCCCCAGGCACTGGCACTGTGAGCGTAACAGCAGAATCCCAAAATAAAATGGCTCTCACTGCCAGCTCAGGTGCTCCTGCCTGCAATGTACTCAGCTTCCAGACTGTTACTGTGCGTTCATGTGAAACCGTGCACAACGTTCATTTTTTAGTGGACATACCAGCGAGACACTCAACACACTACAAGTATGCAGCTGTCAAGTGCATTGAATGACTAACAACAGGTATATAACTAGCACCAGAATTTTGATATTTTGTCTATCAAGCTTGCAGCCACTCCATTCATCTAATGGGTGGACTGGCACTGGGCATATTTAAGGATGCACTCATCTTCCTACTTTTGTGTGATATGCAAAAAGTTTGTCGATGCCGAATTGCCTGGTATATAAAAAGCGGAATATTTATGACCCGTGGATCTGGGTCAGATTTCGTGAATTGGCAAGTCGAACTCACTGGCACATCAACTGGCAACAATAATGCAAATAACTCACATGAGCTTGTCAGGCGTCGAAATCGTCGCCCTGGAGCCGAACATCTGACACCCTTTGTGGATCCATCCTTTCCAAAGACGTCAGAAATCAGCACCCAGCTCCTGCCAGAAACTGATAAGACTTGAAGGTGACTTCAGGAAGATCTGACCTTTAGCTGGGCATTAAAATTCAGAGTCACTCAGCTAAGAAAGGCATGCAAAATTCCTCAAATATATGCCTAGATAACAGCTTTTAAGCTTGTGATCTCACGGCACACACACACACATGAAATTAATATCTTTAACAGTGTAATGTGATGACAGAAAGAGTCTTGTTAGCATATGCTAACTGTTGTCATAGTTCTCCTCTGGCTATTCCAAGAGTGCTAGCAGTTCTCTATAAATACAGCTGCAGACAGCACATGAACAACTGCATCGCAGTGTTTTTGTTCACTTTTTAGTGAGTGCAATCAAACTTTAAGGATTCTTGGCTAATATGAGTTATTGGAGCGGTACATAGCTCTTAGTATTGTGTGGATGCTTGAGATTATCATGGTTCGATCTGAATCAAATTCTGGGTCAGCAGGTGGATGTGGAGCGGGGGGGAAGGGTCTTCATAAAACATTTGACTAGTGAAAAATAGGTCTATTAATTCTCAGCAGTGGAACCTACACAGATTTCATAAGAACATGCGTGGGACATGGAACAGTCTGGAAGCTGAAGGGGCTCCCATACACTAAAAGGCTGCTTGGTCTTACTGGTGTGTCTGGTGTTACTGGCCAGAGTCCCCCCTCCAGTCAGTTCCCACACCCCAAAAAAACCCCACAAAGGACATCGATTGTTCTCCCCCGGGACGAATGCGGCACAGTGACGGCAAACGGTAGCCATGTCTCTGCTAAACCAGCAAAGCGCGTCTGTAAAGGTCCTCACTGCATACCTGAGACATTCAGCCACACAAACGGGGCCATTTGTCACAAGCCAGTTTGCTGCAGCAGACACACAGAACTATGAAGGTAAACATGAGGCATTTGCAGAAACACAGGATGGAGTCACATCTGATGTCACGTCAGAAAGAGACGGAGATGAGTGGCATCTCATAAAATTCAGAAATTCATCTAACAGTCATATACAATACATACAATCATACTACATGTATTAAATATTAAATCACATTAACAAAACATTTGTGAATGAGAGCATGTGGGGGTAGGGGAGGACACGCCCCGCTGTACCGTTCGACTACACTCATAATGTCACAAGCGACAGATTTTCTACACTGTGTGGAAGTGTGAGGGGGTGGGGGGTTTCCTTTGCTATTAACGGTTCACATGTACTGATGGTGTGACAGGATAGAGGAGGGCAGGGGCTGGGAGGCATGACCAGCAGAGATGGAAGAGGGATGGAAGGAAGGACCTAAAAACAAACACTCTCTTTCGGCTTGGATCTCAAGGTCACCCTGGCGAGGATTAGCTGAAGGACACACCTGCAGGCCTGGGGGAGGGGGCGATGTTTAAAGGGGCAGGCTTTGGATCACCACGGGGGTCCTGGGAGGGGTACAGGCATGGAATCATTATGATGTTTACTCAGGCAAAATCACTGTAACCATGGCACCAGCTATAGGAGTCACATTAAAACATCTTAAATCAGGAGGTTCGATATTCAAGGCGTGTGTTATTAAGCATTACTGTATAACAGGCACATGACACTGAATGAAAATAGTGTCTTTGCAAATTTTTTTATTCCAGATTTACCCTGTTTTCTAATATATATTATTATATATTATATATAATATAATTTTTCTTATATATATATATATATATATTTTTTTTTTTTTTACAAGAGAAATAGACTTTTTTCCAGAGATGGATACAAATGGCTTTAATATGTTGGCGCGTAGGAAGAGAGGATGGAGGATTGATATGCTGAGAAATGGAGAAAGACAAGACGATCCGTCACTCAGCACAGGCTGTGAGAGATCCAAGGAAACAGCTCGTCGCATCTAAGGGACATCAGGAGGTACTGCAGAGGGCTAAATTTATCATTCAAAAGATCCCCTTTTGGTAGAATGATCCCGTCGTTATTATCTAAAATTAGATAAGAGCCTTTTGGAGCCTCGCGGCTCTGAATAATTGTGAGGATAAATAACACACGTGCATCAGTGACATGAGCAAGAAATTCTGTTTAAGGACTGATGAAACGAGGACTGACGCCTCAGAATGCCAGAAGAGATGTTCCATTAAATAAACTTACACATTATAAAAATAATAATAAAAAATGCTTTAGGGTTGCTGGTTCAACAGTGAGTCAGAACCGTCATTTTCAGAGCTTTCGAAGTCTTCAGCAGCATTTGCAGACGCACAAATTCACACCCTGATTTAACATCCCAGACATCTTCATTTCCAAAGGGGAAGTGGAGGATAATGGGCGAGAGGATAGGTGAAGGATGGAGCCCCCAAATCACATGGTACGAGATGAAGAGGTCACATGATCTTAAGACCGCAGTATGGAGCAGGGAGGCTGCACTCCTTACCCCCACCCCGGCACCGGGGGGAGCGTCTGCTTTATTAGGTGTGACTCTCCCCTCCATTGCTAAAAGCTCCACTCCCTCAGGGTCTCTCCATTTAATAGACCAGAGACCAGGGCTGGAAAGCCACACCCCCCATTTCATATAAGTTCATGATTTTTTAAAACACGAAAATGCTGCAGTAGGCTGTGGGGTTACAGTCTGCTACGTGGAGAGAATAAAGCTGCAGGTACTGAGTGACACCAGAAGACATTTTTGGCCAAAAAATAAAACGAAAAATTAGTGCGTAAAAATGGGCGCGTGGCTCCTTTAAAAGATACAGGTAAGCAACAAAACCCAAGACTTTACTAACACACATAACCCACAAATGCGCACTTTAGACCCCCCCCCCCCCCAGCAGACTGCACACATCCTTACCAAGGTCATCAGTCACATTAGAACCAGCTAGCTTTCATCGATCGAGGCAGAGGGGTGGTGATCGGTCGCCATGGCAACGCCATCCCAGCCCCCGTGTGACGTTACCTCCCGCTGGCTTACAGTTTTCTCGGCCTTTTCCTACTTCACAGTCTTCTTCCCAGACAAACAAGCAGCCAGAAATAACCGCACCTCTGAGCAGCCTTCGAGCACACAGGGGCTGTGTACTGGCCGCTGTCATGGTTACAGACAGAGGAACCCCTGATAACGAAAGAAAAATCCTGCTATGATATTAATATAAGATCATTCACTGAGATGATAACATCCCTAATAGGGAGGGGGGGGGGGGGGTTTGCTGGCCCATGGCTCAGATTTAGACATAGAAACCTACGGAGGGTCAGTGCCGTGGGCCAGGGCACCCCCTGTAGAACGGGCCATGCAGGAGTCCACAGCTCACACAGGTCTGGGAATACCAGCTGGTCAAGGAGCAGCTGAGGAGAATACTGCAGCCACCAGACCCCCAGACATGTCAGAGTGCGGGGGGTTGTGGTGAACGGTCACCTTCACAGCCACGGAAACCACAAATGCTTCTATCTATCCACACGGGAGGCACCGGGAGTCCCAGAAACACCCTGGCACCAAACTCCCCTAAAACCAGTAACCGAGTATTTAAACAAACTAAAAAAAATTAAAAAAAAAAAATCACAGCTGGCCATGCATTTCAAACACGTCCACTGTGATCATTTCCGGAGAATCCGCCTGTTCCCTTTGACTGGAATGAAATGTTTTGCTTAGTACTTGGTGGGAGGCGAACCGTAGAGACGGGTGATGGTGGAGATGGGCAGGGGCGGACGAGTCTTGGTGCTCGTCAGAGCTGGAGAAGTCAGGCATCATGTGGCTCCATGCCATCACCATGGAAACGGTAATGCAGTCACCGCGGCGACAGGATCTCCACGGTTACCGACACGGAGTCACAAGACTGATTGCTGTTCAATACTGAGGTGAAATTATAACCAGAAACGGCTCTGACTCACTGAAGAGATTTATAAAAACAGTTTAAATATCAGAAGAGAGACTCATCTCACCCAGCATCATGTACTGAATCACGCATTGAAAACTGTTTTGAGAAGAAAACAGGGGTTCTTTTTGAACTTGTCAGCTTCTAAAGGAAATAATTACCAGCGTCAATATTATAGCCTGTACATTAACAACCAAAACACATAAAAACTTAAACACCCAAACCTTTACCCAAAAACCAACGTTTTTAATTTAATAAATAAACTTTACGACACCGTTAAACAAAAAAAAAAAAAAAAAAAAAAAAAAAAGTTTCTTTCAGAAAATACGCTGCTTTTTGTTTATGATTTTAACGCGAGCCACAGGTGTTGCGGTTAATCGCGGAAAGGGATAAAGGCCGTAGGATCAAAGGGTGGGCGTCACGTCCAGGAGTGAGACCCAGCAAACCACAGAAATCAAATTAACACCTCCAACGCCGTTTCCCAGAGACTGTCAGAAATCGAGGTGCCTACCTGCCAAAACCTTCATTGGACTCGGGGCGGGGGTGTGCAACAAAACAGATGAGACACAAAAACCCAATCCTGCTCGCCAGCTTGCTCAAAAACATCCCTATTTTTTCCCCAAAGAATTGCGCTAGTACGCTGAAAAAACGAGGCCGGTGGCTGTTAGATTACGGTGATCAGCAGCCCGAGGGGCAGGTAGAAATGCTGGGAACGGCGCTAATGACTCGGCCAGGTAATTAAGCTGATACGCCTCCAGCTACACGCCGCAAAGGAAAGGCTTAAGTCGGTGCAGTGCGAGTCGAGCTTAATCACCGATCACTGCATACTCCGCTTTCTTCACTTTATCTCAGCTAACCTGTTTCTTTTTTTTCTCTAGACTTTGCTCAATATTTCCAGCGTATAATTAATTAGGGGTAAACGCGCAATTAAAGCAACGGCGGAATTAAGCAACGCTGGAAAATGTCTAGTATCATTAGCAAGCCAGTCTTAGATAAGCGGAACAATTGAGTCTCATTAATAACGGGGGCGGGTGGTGTAAAAAAAAAAACAAAAAAAACATAACAAATATATTTTTAAAATGCAGCTCTTGGTGACCAAATGTCACACATGTCCGTACCATCTTCACGGTAGTGCTGCCTGGTCTGTCTCGTTAGAAGCTCTTAATTAGGGACCAGCGACAGGTGCTTCCTCACTGCAGCCTCCTCCCCAAGCGGTCTAGCGGGGCGGGGCGCAGCACACCCCACGCCGGCCGGGGGAGAGGGGCGCTGCCGGAGACAGACTGGGGACAGCCGCTCCATCAGTCCCGGAGACTCCGCTGGGACCGGAAGATAGCTGCTGAATGAAACATGTATATTTAACAACAAAGACGAGGCTGGGCTGAGGGGCTTTTAAATGATTTGTTTTCAAGTTTGGCACCGTATAGCTTAATATTTTAGGGGGAAAAATTTATATGGATGTCCCAGGGGAACATTATGGATCTCTCTAGAGCAAAGTGATCAAGAGATTCAATGTATTCTATAAGCGTTATAGAATAAAATTTAACCTCAATTTCCACAGCCACGGAATATTAAATTAACCAACATTGAGATTAATTAATATTTTTTTTAAATGAAGACCATGAGCAAGATATTTGTGTTTATCTTGTGTTCAATGGCCACAAAACAAAATGGCTTGCAGGGGATAATTGTCATTTTCTTGGTGTTTCAGGTTTCTGCCTTTATCGGTTCAGTCACTGTTTATTGAGCCATTATTCTGAACCGAACATTAAAACATTACAGCAGAACTGGTTTCAGTCAATTTTCCACATCGTAAAATGAAAGAATCCCATGTGCCTACCCATAAAACAATCTTGTATGAGCAAGGCAGTGCTTTGAACAAATCTAATCCTAAAACATATAAAGACATAAATAAACATTGCAGTTCTAACAGTATTTAGTTTGGTTTTCGCAAGCTTTAAGGCGCATCAAGATTTAATGAAATTCAAAATGTACGATCTCTGCGCCTCCTCCGAGATAAACACGCCCACAGCGAGATAGACTTCAAATGTGGATCTATTTAAAAATAAGAAAAAAGTACAAAAAAGCTGTGCTGTCTCTTCCCCGCCAGGCACTCAAAGCATTTGCTTCAGTGCTCCCTCATTTGCTATAAGACCAAGAGTTATCGGGATAAAATACATTTATTAAAACATTTTTCCTAGTTTAAGGCAATGTTCGTCAGGATGGATGTCTGCACACACCTCAGCAGAACAAACACAAGGCCTTGTTTATGTCCATCAAAATGTCCAAGTTTGCAAAATAAAATTACCACCACAATGTAAGTGAATGTTCCTGGTAGTTTAATTAAGGAGCCTTAGCCTTCTCTCAGTAATTCTGGGTTTCATGGATACTCCATAGGACCTGAGAGTGAGAAACTGTTTCATTTGTGCTGTGAGGCATCCTAAGCTGCTGCCAACATGGAAATGAGCAACGACTAACCAAACACGAGGAAAAACAACGGAGGCCTTGTGGATTCAGTTCGGGATAGTTTCAGATTGTATCCGCTGTGGATGGTGAAAAGCCTAGTTCCTTGTGTTTGCGCCCCAGCCGGCCTGCCTGCTTAAAGGAGGCTTACATGTTTACCTTTTATTTATTTTACAGGCGCTTTTATCCATATTGACATACAATTAGGCAAGTGGGCCAGCCAGTCCCTGGAGCTATATGGCTTAAGGACCTTGCTGAGATACCCATCATTAAAACCACTCTGCCACCCCTCGGATCTGCATTGGCAACCTCCCAATCACAGGCACAGCATTTTGTACCATTCACAACGGTAACCTGCTGAGCCACACCACCCCATGCCACTTGTGATCTTCTCCTCCAGCACCGAGGCCTGTGATATGAAATAATGGTACTAAGCATGAAATTAGCTCTGAGTTTAAATGTCACGCATTTAGGTTCTGTGTTTAAATGGCACACGTTTAGGTCCTGTGTTTAAATGGCACACGTTTAGGTCCTGTGCTTAAATGGCACACGTTTAAGTTCTGTGTTTAAATGGCACGCATTTAGGTTCTGTGTTTAAATGGCACACGTTTAAGTTCTGTGTTTAAATGGCACACGTTTAGGTTCTGTGTTTAAATCGCACACGTTTAGGTCCTGTGTTTAAATGGCACACGTTTAGGTCCTGTGTTTAAATGGCACACGTTTAGGTCCTGTGTTTAAATGGCACACGTTTAGGTTCTGTGTTTAAATGGCACACGTTTAGGTTCTGTGTTTAAATGGCACACGTTTAGGTTCTGTATTTAAATGGCACACGTTTAGGTTCTGTGTTTAAATCACACGTGTTTAGGTTCTGTGTTTAAATGGCACACGTTTAGGTTCTGTGCTTAAATGGCATGTGTTTATGCTCTGTATTTAAATGGCACACGTTTAGGTTCTGTGTTTCCGTCCGCACATGTGACTCTTCGTATAGCACAGCGAGGCCATGGGACTGAACAGAACTGCTGCCCATTTTCACCCCTCTTTGCCAAGTCCCACATGTGGCTGTGTGCGTGCCAATGTTAGGCTTCTTTGATCTGACCAAGCAGGGTAACTCCACCCCCTGACTACACCAGAACTGTCAGATTTCGCTCCATCCGACTCCATCCCACATATGCGGCTTCTTCTTGCACCTCCTCTCAGAGACGCAGCCCCTGTGACTCCCAGCAAGACCTGCCCCCTCCCCATCAATGAAAAATTTATATGCCCTGTGTTCTAAGACAAAAAAATCGCTGAGCAGGGGTGTTGCATTATTTATGGATCAGATTGGAAGACTTGGCATATTTCAGTGTTTTTATTTAGAGATACACAAACTCACATAATTAAAAGGCCTGGGCGGTTCCCCCACAAGCAACACACACCGTGCTGTTCAACACAGAGTCCTCTGGGATGTTTACATTTCTACACAAATGGAATGTTATGAAACCGCCAACATGGTGGATATTTGAAGTATGAATGAACATTGTTGTGTCCATCCACAGGAGCTCGAAAAATGAGTCTGCATACGTTTTGCTTCTGCAGTGACTGGGGGATGAATAGAGCCAAGCCAAGCCAGTGCTGTGCCTCGACATCTCTTTGCTTCCTCCTTGCTGTCTCACAGTGTGATATTCCTCAATGGCCTCATTATTTCTATTCTCATTAGGTGACTTTTTTTTTTTATTCATTAAACTACAGTGGAAACTGCTTATAGCGGTCATGTCTGTCTGGGTGAAATTGATCCAAGCAGATGATCATTATACCTGATTGTTTTTCTTTATGTATCAGGCAGATTACCATCTAACTGACATTTGTATATTTATGACACGACTATAAGGCAATAAAATGGACAGCATCACTATTTACTGAATGTTATTGACTCTTTCAAAATACAATGAAGCTGTTTCAAACGCTTTCAAATCACAGGACTGTACAAATTAAATTCCTAAACTGGTGTAATTCAAATATGGTACAATACAGCACAGCACAGTACTGCACATGCATATTCAATTCAATTCAATTTTATTTATACAGTGCATTTTGACAACGTTACATTGTCTCAAAGCGCTTATTGTAGTTTCCCTGTTGCATCTCGGTGGCTCATTGTCAGTTTATCATAAGCTTTGTTGAGTCTATATTTGTCATTGAGAGAAAATGACTTTCTTTTTCCTACCATGATTTATGTGCGCGCAGCATTAGCCTATGGTAGCTAGCCAGAAGCAGACAGGTTACCGCAAGGCAAAGTAGGGCGATCAAAGTAAAATAAATAAAAAAGAATTACCGCAGTTTTAAAATTAAGATACTAAATGAACACTGTAAGCAGACTACTTGATTACTATAAGCGAATTATTTAAACAGTATTTGTACTGTATGATTCTTTCCCAAGCTTTTTTATTTATATAAGCATCTAATCACTATGACTGCGATCACTATAAGCGGTTTCCACTGTATATACATATTTTGTTGTGTTCTTTTAATAGCTACTGCAGCTATTAAAATGTAAGGTTGTGCAAATTCCTCAGGCAGTATCTTCTTGCTGGCTGCATTTTGATCCAGTGAGTTATCCAGTGAGGTACTCAGTGAGGTGTCCAGTGCGTTACCCAGTCAGGTGCCCAGTGTGGTACCCTGTCAGGTACCCAGTGAGGTGCCCGATCAGGTGCCCAGTCAGGTACCCAAAGAGGTGCCATTATGAGCTCAGTGTCATCATAAAGCCACCTCTAATCCATCCTTGGAGGCCTCTTTACATTGAGAGTGATGGAGCATCACAGTCGGGATTAGTATCCATCTAAAAGCTGTTTTGATGTGCAGCCATGGACAAATCCATCATATCAGGCACAGGTGTACGGGTGCAGAAGGTCTGGAGAGAAGACCAGTAAGGTTTGTGGTGGTATGTTGGTTTCTGCTGTGAGGGAAGTAAGCCTGGGTGCATAACATGGAGCTGAAGACATCTTAACATCAACGCATGAGCACAGAGGAGATTTGTGGTCTACACAGAGGACTGCAATTGTCACCTTTCATTTCTGGTTGGCTCTTTGGAAACTCACAGCAGAGCTACGTGATTTTTTTTCGATTATATAGAGGATAAACTTCTGTATTTTCTATTATATTCTAATATTTCTCACTTTGTTATTTTTATTTATATATTACTTATCCTGTAGCAGTAATTAAGGGAATACAAAACACCCAACACTCTGAGGTCCAAAATGTAAGAAGTAAAATCCGAGGAAGACGCCGAGGAAGACGCCGTGACAGGATAATGCCGACATGCAAAGCTTCCTGTGTCTCTGCGGCTGCGCAATGGAATTATGGCTCAACATCTCCACAATGTTCAATTTTTTTTATTATTAAACTGGCCTTTCGAGCCAGAAAAGCAAGCTGGTCCTCGTTTTCTCTGAGCGAAGCGCACAGTACATGTCAGCTATAAAATTATACCTTTTCCCATAATAAAAACTGAAAGCCCTTGTCAGACGTGGCGAAGGCTCACGGGAATCACTTATCAGACACAGCACAGCACAGGCAGCCATATTCACACACATATTCAGCAGAACGAAGATACGAGATATTCCGTTTGCAAATGCAAAATATATATATATATATATATATATATAAAAAAAAATTATACAAAACTACAAAAAAGAAGGGCAGATGGAAAAGTTAAAAACTTGTAATTGAATTGTATATTTGTTACTAAAAACCATTATGCGGAAATTTACATAAAAGTACAATACCTAGAATACTTAGTACTTTACACGTTTTACACCAAATGCCAAATAGTTTCCACCTCCAATGGAATGTGTATAAGTTGTTACCACTTTTCAATATGCATTCTGTTGGGATTTTTTGCCAAATGGACCCTTTTAATACATTCTACAGTATAGACATAACAATACAAGAGCAATAACTGTAATGAGGTTGTATAGTTTTCTATATTGTATACATAAATACACGATAAACATTGTATTGTAACTACCCCAAAGATTACACTTCTCATTAGGAAAAAGCAACTTTACTATCCTTATGTGTTTCATATATTTTATCTATGCAAAACATACATAAAATATATAAAACATTTCACCAGCTTTATAGTTTTATCATCAACAGAATAAATGTACAGGCAGCATGTTTATACATGTTTTTACTGCCTGTAGATATATCTGTGCATATGTACAGTGTGGGACCGCCTCACACCACCTCAGACCAGCTGAGACCATCTCACACCACCTCCAACTTGCTGGGAATGCCTCACACCACCTCAAACCGGTTGAGACTGCCGTAGACTGCCTCACACCACCTCAAACCGGTTGAGACTGCCTCAGCCTGTCTCACCCTCCTCAACAGGCTGAGACTGGCTCACACCGCCTCAAACTGGCTGGGACAGCCTCAAACCAGCTGAGACTGCCTCACACTCCCCCACGGCACTTCAGATTGGCTGAGACTACCTCATATCACCTCAGATCAGCCTCAGCAGCGGGTCCCAACTGCCGCGTGGGCAGACATCTCCCGGCGGATGGTGCTGAACGGCGACAGCTCCAGCTCGGTGGTGCACTCATGGTCGTTGTCGTCACTGGCGGTGGCCGAAGAGCGCGCGTGTCCGCAGCCGTCGCAGCAGCAGCAGCAGCAATCAAGGAGGGCACGCCCGAACGGCCGGCACAGGAGCAGCAGCAGTGCAGGCGTGGCAGCCGCGCGGCAGAAGAGCAGAAGCTGGCCGAGCAACTGCAGCAGTTCCAGGGAGCTCCGGGGGACGCCGGCGGCCACGTATGCCGACACCATGTTGCAGGCATTTTCAGGCATGACGCAGACGCCGTAGAGAATGGCCAGACCCACCACTGTGCAGTTCATCTGGCTCTCCAACCGAATCTGCTTTTTGTTACCGCGTGCGCACGCTCTCTCAGCCTGCCGGATCTTGCGCGCCGTGGCCAGCGAGCCGCCGATGGTGAACAGGGTGGGCAGGCAGAAGTAGCAGCCGAAGAACCACCAGAGGCGGGCGCCGTCGTAGGTCAGGCCCAGCAGGTAGACGGCGTCCGGCAGCTCGGGGGAGACGCGCACCACGCAGCGCTCCAGGGCTGGTGCCCCTGGCGCCTCGGGCTCCTCCCGTACCAGCTGGCGCAGAAGCAGCTCAGGCAGCGCCAGCAGCAGCGCCCCCACCCAGATCACGGCCAGCTTGGCCGAGGTGGAGCCACAGTTCTCCATCATCTCATAGTACATCTGCACATTGGTGGCGGCACGGTAGCGGTCGATGCAGAGAGCGCACAGCGTAAAGGTGGTCACGCCCAGGGAGGCCACCTGGAAGGGTGGGGCAGGTGCAGGGGTGGGGTCAGGGGCGGTACGAGGGCGGGGCAGTATAGACAGTGGACACATGGGTGTGAAAACAGAAGAAATAAATTAACAAGCCAAACATTCTGTAACAAAAATCAACCAGGGCTGCCTGTGATTCCATGAAGGAATTCACTGTATTATATACTTATGTACTGTGTTAATTAGCAGGTTGTTTTTTTAAATATATGGCAGCTGAAGCTTTACCTTAATTATGGTTACTGATGGGACTGTGTCAGGGTCCAACAGCATGGAGCCCACTGAGAGATGAACCAGCAACCCTGGTGACACCCTTCACCTGTCGTTGACGCCCGGGTGAGGGTGGCAGACAGGGAGCAGCACTGAGCTGAAGGCCCGTTCTCTCTCTGTGCCTTGAGACCCAGTCCATGTGTACTTTGGCAGGGAGAGGTGTAAACACGCTGAATATTTCATTAGTTCAGCCAGGGCCCGGAGTGGAATTTAAATGCAGTCAGATGTGTGGGGGAATGTTGTGATCTGGGACCCAGAAGAGAACCGTGTGATGCATGATGGACGCCAGTCTGCTCTCTGCTAACGGGTCTTGTTTATACATAACCTCCGGCACAGTCAGACCATTTAAAAATATTACAGGAAAAATTATTTAGCATTAACAGAGAGATGAGATACGATCACTTACTGATGGTCCTCTGCAGTCCTTTTTGTTCTTCTACTAAGACGAGATTTTTCTATTAGAATATCCAGAAATGCACATCTTCCTAATTTCCTGATTTTCTCCATTAATCACCCAGAATATAAAGCCCAAGTACCAATAATCAGCCAGGACACACACTTCATACCAAAAGGAAGATTATCATAGTCCAGGCTTTTTAAATTAATCATCTCACATTTCTTCTCTTCTATCAATAGAATCAACTAGCATCACTTGGAAGCGTTGCTGTGGTAACCCTATCCATCTAAATCTAACATTTAAATGTTCTGTGTTGTTTTCCTCCTTGTATATGTAGGATTTGGTACAGCGCACGGTAAACACTGACATGTGAACAAAGGCAGCCATTTATGAGGCGGGCAGAGATGGACGCCTCGAGGGGTCCTGACAGCGAGCGCTGGGAGAGCAGGAATCTGCCGCCACGCCCACTCCTGAGCACACTGCTCTCGAGGCAACCAGTTGTTACTGGAGTCAGCACTGTCTGACCCTCTGCCAGCTACTGCGGTCGTCAGGGACGCAATCCCTCCATTTAAAGAGTGACCGTGGTTTAGTTCGCGTTTTATTAATTTATTGATTAATATAAAAATGAATTTGGGAGCATGTACGTCATCTCAAAGGCCTACACTTCCCAGTTATCATTATAAATATTAATTTAAGTCTGCTTAATAGTTTTGATAAAAATTTTTTTTACCAGCATTAAACAAATGTAACTTTACAGTTTACTTTCCCCTCCTGATACAGAATTCTGCCTGAAAATCATTTTCACTGAATAATCATCCCATCCGGCACCACCAATAATTCAGAGGTTTTCGTTATTAATCAGCAATAATCCCTCGCTGAATAATTCACAAGCGTCCCAGTTATGCATTATGAGTTTGTTCAGGAACGACACCCTGCTTTCTGTCTTTGTGCGGACAGTGGTTTTCTGTCCGGCACTCGAGAGAGCAGCTGTCTGGCTCGCCGTCTCATCCTGTTATTAAATGGAAGTCTGCACAGACACAGAAGGGGACCTGGAAAACGTCAAGCTGTTTAATTTCAGTAGAAACAGACATCAGTCTCTGCCTATCTTGTAAAAATACGCTGAAAGCCTCACACACAAATTGGTCTTCCTATCTAAACGGGGACCATCCATTCAATTCTATGGGAAAAACCCTAATCTCAATCACGACACCCTTAACCCCCACCCAGCCCTAACCTTCACCATAAGTAACCAACCAAAATACAAGACTTTTTTACTTTTTTGATTGCATTCACAGATTTTTATAAAACTGAGGTTATCCAAATGGGGACCTCAAAAGATGTCCCCAAAAGTAAGGAAGTTCCAGGTTTTACCGCACTTTGGGGACAAATTGGTCTTCAAATGTGATCTATGCAAACCCACACACACACACACACACACCGCCCTCCCACATGGGGACACACCTGGAGAGTCTAACCGGCCCTACAGATGCACAGAGAACATGTTGCCGGCGGTTTTCCAGAAACAGAGAGACACGGAGCTCTCTTGTCTCCTCTCCTGGGCCTGCTGATCACCTTGACTGCGGTGCCACTTTGAGATGGAGTGCCTTCCTCTTACCTCATGCACCAGAAAGACCCATGAAACGCCCACAAATAAGAGCATCACACCAACACCTCGTGACTTGCAGGAGGGCGTCTCTCATGGCAGGAATGGATCCTACCCAGGAGAGGGGTCGTGAACTTCCTCAGGGGCACACGTGGCTCCTGGATGATGGATCAGTGCCTCTGCAAGGCTGAACCAAGATTCGACATCACGTGCAGCCAACTGAGCTGAAACCAGCGAAAACGCAGACCTGTGGTCCATTACCTGTCAGACCCCTGACACAGTGACAGATGTCGACACTCCAGGCAGCCTGACAGAATCCAGGGAGCAGGTTCCTGCAGGAGCTCACAGCCTGCCAATGCTGTCCAGTGAATCCAAGCCAGACGTTTCTGAACTCGGGCCAGTTCCTCAGATCCTGCTGCCGTTCAATAGGGAACCGAGTGCAGCGTGAAAATCCTCATCAAGGGGGATCCTAGTGGCCTGTCACCCTGCGTGGGTTACATTTGGGTCACTAATGGCGTTTTTCCAAGGACATACAGGAACCAAGCTGTCCCAGCCCGTATGGAAAAGAGAGCCCAGTTCCAGCGCAGTTCCAGCCTGCTTTGGTTTTCTACTGCAGAAGGATCGGCGCGGTAAAGGCACTGCCAGGTTTGCAAAGCAACTGACGTAAAACCGAAGAGACGCCTATTTACTATTCACACAGCGTACATTATGACTTATTATGTACGAGTATCTGCTAGCACATCTGTCAGAGTCACTGTCCTGTGTAAGCAAGAGTCACTCTGCCTTCTAACAAGCACTTTCTTAAACTTCCAATCAGATTTTTGCTCCATAATAGTTCTTCTAATACATTTTCAAATATCTAGTACTTCCTCAGAAATAATTGGAGTTTCATTTTAGGGAGGGACGTGTCTAAAGCTGCCGAAAGCTACTAGTCAAACACAGCTGGACAGGCATAATACTACTCCAGAAAGCACAGGGGTCTGAGCCGTTCACCGCGCCTGACCTCTGCCAGAGTTTGTGGGACGCCAGCCAGGTGCGATTCTGCTCCGTAGTCTCTGGGCCAAAGATAACGGACTGCTGTTTGCACAAATGTGGCAGCGGCTGGAACGATTTCCCCTAAAAACAGTGTGGTGTCGATGTCTTACCTTCACCTCAAAGGGAATAACATAACAAGAAATAACAAGAAAACAAAATATAGCAGTGCTTGAAAAGAGGACACGTTCTCCCGAAGGCAGCTGACACCGAAGCTACCGTTTAGGACAAAGCGGACACTTAATCGATTCCTTTTTGATTTAAAAAAGGATCAAACTAACAACCTACTGGTAACACTCAGACACCCATGATTTCCTGCATCCTCTCAAGTATGGAATTATGGTGAATCCTCTGACAAACTCGCCTGGGAAATGTCAGATGGACGTCTTGTGGATTACAGACACTGCGTCACTCCACACAAACAGCTCTGCTCTTCTGCCTGCTAAAGTCACTCCATACAAGTCACAGATCAGCTCCATGCGGTCCAGCCGGTTATGGGCTTGAGTGTTAAAGTGCTTCAGTTAGACTGACGGTGGGTCAGCTGGTGGTACTGAAGGAAAAGTCCACAAAACCACTGGACTAGAAAATGGTAAAATGGTAGTGAGAGGAACAACCAGCACGACTAGAACCTAAAACCTAAACGATTAAACCCACTTGTCCTCCGATACCACAGGCAGACAATGCCACATGCTTCTGAGACATTGGTGCATGTGGCAGGGGGGTATTTACTGCAGTTATCTTTTAAATTAGTTCTTAAATTAGCCCTTAAATTAATCATTAAAATTTGTCCTTGCAGGTCTCATGATAAAGGTGGCTTAAGTGGCAGCCTGTGCGTTGGCTTGGGATTTGGACTAAACCCAAAAACGACGTGGGTTCAAGCCCCAGGACAAGCTGGCACATGCTTGACTGAGTTATTCTGAACCTCTTCAGGAAATATAGACCAAAATACACCAATTAGACCTACTAATGTTCCAGACTGCTGTGGACAAATATGTATTCATTAAACACACCACACTAAAAAAGAACTACTTCAATATTATACATATTAATATAATATATTTAATATAACGTATGAGTATTAGATTGATATGTACGTGTGGTGTCTGATTGGATTTCAATTATAGAGACAGCATTCGTGTACGTAGTACATCTGGTACTTAAATCTGCTTTTTTTTAACACTAATACATGTTGGAGAGGTGTAACGTTCACGGTTTACCTCAATATAGGGCACAATTTTGCAGGAAAACTCTCCCAGTAGCCAGGTCTTGGTCAGTTCGTGAAAAATGACCAGCGGCAGGCAGAAGAAGATGATGAGAAAATCCCAGAGGGCCAGGCTGGCCAGGAGAGAGTTGGAGATGCTCCTCATGTAGTAGTTGTGACACACGATGCACATGATCGCGATGTTTCCCATAATTCCAACGGTAAAAATAATAACAGACACGCACATGATGGCGTATGCCCTGTAGGACTCACTGGTCAGGGGGAAGAAGGGGTTCGTTACCTCCTGTGCTTTGGTGTCAATGGGAATCGCGGGGGTTGTCACCCCGATAAAGTCATCCCGTGCAGTGAATAGTTGGTAAGTTTTCCCCATATCTGCTGGACCTTTGGTGGACTGATTAAGGGCCAGCGGTCGGGGCGGCAGTTCCCACATCGCACCTTCCAGCAGAGCATCCAGCTCCGTGGGAAAATAGCTGCTTTTGCCGAGTCTTTTATGCCCTCGGTTAACGGCTTTCCGCTGGTTATTTATTGCGCCTCTCTTATGCCTGTGGTTCCTCTTGTGCCAAACTCGGCCGAAAATCCGGGACGGCAAAACCCGCATCAGCTCCCCCGAATCGCGCATCCTACGACCGAAACTGCTCCCCCCGGGGGCGCCACTTGCTGAGCGGGCGCTATCCCCCGCAGATCCTCCGTTTGTCTCCATCCAGGCTCCATGTCTCACAATCCCGGTCTTGCGGCCGATCACGGGGAAAACACCTGTAGCCCGGTGCCCTGACGGCGGCAGCTTGCGCTCGGAGTCCGGCGCAGCCCGGTTGCGCTTAATTGCGCTTTGCGCGATTATCTCTGCGCTCCAGAGCAGCAGAAGCAGCGCTATCGCCAGTGACCAATGCATTGTCCTCGCAATGTGCTTTACAGTGGACTCTGATCGCTGGGTTATCGCAATGCACTGTGATCCTTACCATGTCCATACAGTAGAATAAAGAAGACGGACACCCAATTTACCACAAAAACATTGGCGATCAAACCAAGCGTCAGACATGAAAATTAAATCCAGGTTTGATTGTAAATATATATAATCGTGGTTTCCTATAATTGCTACAAAGTTTTTTTTTTCATTTAGAATTTAATCTTGATTTTTCTTACCAAAAATGGGCTGTTCACGCAAACAGCTCTGAGTCTGGGGAAAGATGGAAAAAGGTGCCACCCGGGCTGAGGGACATAGCAGCATCTCAGCGTCCTTGCTGTGGATGGAAGTCCGCCGCATTTCGCCTATGGGCTCCCGGTGGCGCAGTGGACGCGAGTCCCCGATCAGCGGAGCCTGGAGTGACAGGGATGCGGCGAGGGGCGTGTGCGGTGAGAGGCGGCCGGGGAGGCGCCGCAGCTCCGCCTGAAGCCTGCGGTCTGAGCGCCGGAGTGCAAACTGGAGGAGGAAGTGGGTCCCCTGGCGGATAACCCGGATCTGTCAGGGCAAATCCGTCAGAACGACACGCCGGGAGCTGGGCACCACCCGCCGTACGCACGTGTCAGCGCCGACACACGGTTTGCAGGAAAAGGAAGGAAGAAGGAAAAAAGCAACATACATATGGAATTAAATTGTCCGTATATGTATGACAAGTAAAATAAACTGACCCAGGTAGTTGTATTGCTGCGAAACCCCTCGTTTAAAAGTGATTAAAGAATATAAACATTAGTTACGCATGCATTTCAGTTCTGAGAATTTAATTCCATGGATTTAACTGCCTCAGTTTTCCTGGCTGTAACAGATTTACATGTAACAGAATGTCTCCACGTCCCGGATTAACATCCCGGATCAGCTTTTGTAGAATTAGGTGTGATTTAGAGGCACCGTGGATGAAACCACTTTCTCTGCTGCTGGTATCTCAGGACACAGTAAGCGTCTGACCATCGCCATTTAAAATTAATGCATGACCTTTAACGACAAATCTGTTACATCATAATATATAAACTTTAATGGTTTATCTATCATATCTAATGGGCTTTCACACTTAGGCTGAATAATTATTTTAACTTGAATTACTCTGCTGTTTTTGTGCTCCGCGCAGACGCGTAAAATAGTGTCTGTTGACCTCCATTTTTCATGCACACAGTGAATTCATGAAGTAACATTATTTAACGGTGCTACCAACTGATGCACGTCAAATATGCAGTGCAGTTACAGTAGGCTGTAAGGGCGTCTAGACCAACTGTGGGTCAAGGCCGCCCCCTGGCGGACCTTACAAGGAATTTATAAGAGCACGTGCCTATTTATACAAACGGTAAAGGGGATTTAAAGCCACAGGCATATTTTAAAAGACCATCGCCTAAAATGTTGAACAATGCAGCAGATCGCCTGCCGAACTAGATATGAGTTTCTTATTTAAATAATGGAGGAAGTGCAGTATTGAAGCACAGTGTAGCCTTTCCGCAAAACCATAAATTAGGTAATGGCCAATTAAAACACAGTATCCAATAAGACCACCCTCTAGTTGCGCTTGAATACAGAAACCCCTGCCCGCTTCCCTAGGCACCCACCTCAGACATGCTAATCTGTGAACCAGTCCTCCCAGCTAACCCTGACTATCCCCTAAAAGCCATGGGTTCAGTACCAAACTGTACCTTTGAAGGTACACTAACTTGCCACTTGGGTTGTACCCTCAAGGGTCTGCCAGTTGTACCCTAACTGTAGGTAAATGAACCTTTTTAGGTATAGGATACCAACCTTGAGGAACAAATTGTACCTGGGCTGTACCCTTGCTGTGGTTCAAAGGTTAGTGGAGTGACGTTACCATCAAGCTGCTAACCAAGACTCATCACCTCCAGCTGACCATACTGTCTCAGAAATGTATGTTGTTTGGATAAAAGCATAAATAGGACAAAACAAAGGATAAAATGTAAATAAAAAGGTTGTAGGTTTTCATACCTTGCGGGGTACGATATGAAGTCAGTTTTACATATCCAGAGTTAACTCAGCAGAGCTAGGTTAACTAACCCTGATTACCACAAAAAGTATTAAATGGTACTATGACGCTGGTCATCAACTGAGTAAGTTAGCTTGAGGTTCGCATAAAATGGGTGGTGACTGTGGCAATACAGTGCGATTAAAACTGAGCTACGACTTGCAGTAGCCAAAACTTGGAAGTAAGCCTGAAGAAACCTCCTAAACCTGTAAACCTGCTCCAGTAGGCACCCCTCTGGAAGGGTTTCTGCTGTGTAGTCCTTCAGAGAACATACAGCTGTGTGTAGGTAAGACTGAGTGGGAAGAGGGACTGACCTGCGTGATGTGAGGGTTAGGGAAGAGAACAATAATGGTTTAGAAAGGCACTGGGGAGGAGCCAGGACAAAAGGCACCCAATTTAGTGCCAGTACAAAGGGTAAACGATGAGGCTGAGAATGTTCGGAGGAGTCAAAGCTGGGTGTCAGACATCAGGGCCTGTGGGGGTGCATGTTTGGAGGAGTCACAGCTGGGTGTCAGACATCAGGGCCTGTGGGCATGCACGTTCGGAGGAGTCACAGCCGGGTGTCAGACATCAGGGTCTGTGGGCGTGCACGTTTGGAGGAGTCACAGCTGGGGGTCAGACATCAGGACCTGTGGGGGTGCATGTTCAGAGGAGTCACAACCGAATGTGAGACATCAGGGCCTTTGGGCATGCACGTTCGGAGGAGTCACAGCTGGGGGTCAGACATCAGGGCCTGTGGGGTGCATGTTCGGAGGAGTCACAACCGGATGTGAGACATCAGGGCCTTTGGGCATGTACGTTCAGAGGAGTCACAGCGGGGGGTCAGACATCAGGGCCTGTGGGTGTGCACGTTCGGAGGAGTCACAGCTGGGGGTCAGACATCAGGGCCTGTGGGCGTGCACGTTCGAAGGAGTCACAGCCGGGTGTCAGACATCAGGGTCTGTGGGCGTGCACGTTCGGAGGAGTCACAGCTGGGGGTCAGACATCAGGGCCTGTGGGGGTGCATGTTCAGAGGAGTCACAACCAAATGTGAGACATCAGGGCCTTTGGGCATGCACGTTCGGAGGAGTCACAGCTGGGGGTCAGACATCAGGGCCTGTGGGGTGCATGTTCGGAGGAGTCACAACCGGATGTGAGACATCAGGGCCTTTGGGCATGTACGTTCAGAGGAGTCACAGCGGGGGGTCAGACATCAGGGCCTGTGGGTGTGCACGTTCGGAGGAGTCACAGCTGGGGGTCAGACATCAGGGCCTTTGGGCGTGCACGTTCGGAGGAGTCACAGCTGGGGGTCAGACATCAGGGCCTGTGGGCGTGTCCCACCCTGAGAGCCTCTACCAGCTAACTGTAGTACAGTAAGGCACATACCATTAGAAATAAGTAATATCCTAATATAATAAGGATCCTGGCAGAATTAGCCTGTCTGCATGACAGCCGAGCAGCTACCAGACACCCTCGATTGATTTCCTTTCTGCAGAATGTCAAAACCGTCAGCAGAAAGCTGCAAAAAGCCCACCCCCCCTACATTAAAAGCTTAAAAGCACCATGAGGAGCGCCCCCCACCACCAGTGATTTGCCCTTTTGTTGTTCTGCTCCTGCCTGGCGGGGTCGCATGTTCCGGCAGCACTCTTACCCCTCCAGCCGCTGAACCGCACCGCACTTTAAACACAGACTGGCTCTGACAGGGCCGCTCAGGGACACCGGGGCTAAAGCGGCCCGCTAATGGGGGCTCCGAGGCCCCTGCTTTTGTTCCACTCCCCAGTGTTCTGACAGGTCCGGAGAGCTTGGTTCCCGGTAATCCTCTGACAAAGGCAGCCCCCCGGCTCAGTCATTTACCTGCATTCTGCCGCTGTCAGGCAGTATGGGGATATGGGGGCTGGCAGGGAGGCTGCGGCAGAGTAGCAGCCTCAAGCGACGTGTCAGACTCACCAAACGAAGAAACGCAATAAAAACGCTATGGTGGGTGCCACTGGGCAACAATGACTATGGTGGGCTGCTGTTCTGGGATATCATGCTGTAGAATGTCCATGCATGAGAGTGTATGACCAGAGACACCCAAGGGGGGGGGGAGGGTTAGGAAACGTCTAAATTCAAAGAAGAAATACATTAAAGAAAAATAAAGCAGAATATCAACATGATAGATACAAGTGCCCTATAGTCACGACCACATTCAGATTAGCTTTCTTACTCCAAAGGTACAACAGTAGAAAACATCCTGGGATTGAACCAGAAACCTGCAGGTGCACGTCCTTGTGATTCCTATTTTCACTTATATTTTAGGTCTGAAAGATGAAGTTCACATCCTTAAACAACAGCACTTCATGCCGCAATTACAAAAAAACATCCATCGTTTTCCAGAAAGAGAAGTTTTGTTTGTTATACAAACAGTTATAACGAGTACAGATGCTCCTGACTTACGATGGGGTTACGTTCCCTGCGAAGACATCGTAGGTATAAAAGAATATGACTCTGATATGACGTGTCACGTGGGTGTTTAGTAGACATGACGGACTTGATATATTTTGGTTAATCGCAGAAAAAACAGCATACGATACATCATTAAACAGTATGAGATGTTTACGCTCGCGATCGCTACGGAGACTTCATGCGTGGCTGGATGGATGCTGCTGCATGTGCATCGCTGTTGCACCATCTAGGGGTATAGTTAGAGATCAATGGATAGGGGGCTGAGTCTTCTTGGGGGGGAGGCGATGGCAAACAGGTATAATTAAAAAAAAAAATTAAGCCAAAAAATACACATTTATTTTGGAGGGGGGCTAAAATAGGCTAAACGACGACTGCGACGCCATCGTAAGGCGAGGAGCATCTGCAATTAAAACGTCCAGCCAGCAGCAGATTATGCAGTGAAGTAAAACAAACACCCCCACCCACCCAGGTGCTGGTGTTCGCCTGCTCCTTCTCTCCTCCCCCTCCCACTGTGACCACTCTGTCTTAGCCTGGGGCGGCACTGCATGCAGCTGCAGGGCTGAGAAATCTCACTAGGAGAAAGGGAAATCCAGAATTCCAGGGTAAAGGAAGACGGGTGTCTTGCGAAAGAGCGAGGAGAGGCGAAGTGAATCCAAAAAGGGAAGTCGTGTCAGATTTAGAGCAAAAATACCCACCGACAATTTTCCTGTAAGGCTGTTGTCTTGTAAGAGAAACAGTCGCATTATGTCTTATGTCGCATCGATTCTAAATTTGCGAATCACCACTAGGGGGCGCACAGGGGCTGGGATGGTAGAATAACTTCCGCTGAGGCTGCAGTCTTAATCCCAGCAAGACTGCTTGGCGGGAAGCCAGACGAAAAAAATCAATCGTTCCCAGATCAGCTCCATTAAAAGGGGAAAAGGCATTGGTTTTGAAACCAATACAAACTCGTGGCTGCTAGACAATACTGTAGGAATGAACTAAATTGGTCTCCCAATTCTGAAGTTGTTTCACTAAGTAAGTACAGGCTATAGGTATAGTTTTGGCCAAACACGTAAACGAAGGAGGTTGTTACTAGGGTCCAGAATCATACAAGATCTGGAAATAAAATATACTGGATTGAACTCAGGAGGGAATTATTTTGCATACAGCAGCGAGGAACGTAAGGCATGCAGTCTTTCCTAAATTGTCGACGGCTATGCTGCGGGAACAAAGCATCGAACGCATCAGGAAAGTGAGATTTTTCTGCAGTTTTTTGCTCACCGTGAGTCCAAAACCAAAGGACGCCAACACAGTTAACAGCGGGTGTTGGGTTCAAAGCTACACTGACTGACTGGTCACAATAACCCGCCCACGGCAGGTTTCAAAGGCTCGCCGCCTTGAAGCAGGTTTCACAGACAATTTATAACTTGTTAAATATATGAGTTTTGGTTCATGACAATCAGTTCATGACATTAATATCAATCTGCAAAAAGTAGAACAGAGAAATAGGTTGGTTCTGCAAAAATCCATACCTAATAACTGTGTGGCCGTACTCATTTTATCCCCAAGGATTAGGACCAAAACTCGATGGGTGGGGGTCTGAAATGAGCATTACCCTTACGGCTAAATTAATAAAATTAATTTAAATAATTCCCTTTGTTCATGATATCTAATATACAGCAGAGTAGGAGAGAGTTTGATATTGGGGGGGGGGGGGGGGGTGTAAATACCGAAAAAAACCGCCGCCCCAGGAAAAGAGGCAGCCATTGAGTAAAA
>JAODJX010000065.1:34183916-34195224 GCA_026776945.1 Isichthys henryi
CCCACCAACTCCCCATTAACACAAACTCTTAAAACTTATATATCACCCCCCAGGCCCCCCCCCCCCCCCCCCCCCCCGCCCCCCGCCGGCCCCCCCCCGCGCGGGCGGGGCCCCCCCGGTAACTGCCGATAAATACCGTCGGCGACGGATAAGCTGCTGCCTGATGCTTCATCTTGGTCACGAAACGTGGCGGTTAAGAAAACCACTGCAGTTTCACCGAACATCTTTCTTTTGTATTTATTCCATTGCTTTAATTGATACAGCCTCGTACGTTTAATTCAGACATGGGAATTGGAAAAACAGCCATCGATTTGGTTTATCGATTGGACGCGCACCGTGTGTCAAAAGCTCATTAGAAAAGGACGCGTACATGAACTCGTTATGCATGACTCCTATATCGACTGGATGCTTTCCCCGGTTCTCCTTAATATTGTCGGGGATGGCACTGGGGGGCCGCCGATTTCGGGGGGTAAAATCCTGACAGTGTTCTGAGCGCATTAGGTTTGCTCGCAGCCCGACATGTAGCCGACAGTCCGCTGTGTAGCTCATCTATTTTCATCCATCCATCCATCCATCCATCTACACACACTAACACCATGGTTACTGGTTAACACTGGTTAACGGAAATGCGTGTCTTTGGACTACGGAGGAAACCCACACGATTGAGGGAGCAAATGTAAACCCACACTCACGGAGCATGGGCAAAAGAGGTGTGGAGCAACAGCGCCACCCACTGAGCACCTCATCCATTTTCAGCTCTATCCAAATTACCCAGAATCCACAGCTGTACTTAGTGTCACAAGCCCCTGGGCTTTGGGGTAAATACCGTGTGCCGGAGGGCCAGTCCTGCCCTGTTACAGATCCCGCAAAGGGTTAAACATTACCATTCATTTTCCTTCCCTGTAATATTGTATTTTAGCCGACCTGCACTGTTTATTGCTCAATGCCTCTCTAAGCCGTATTTCCCAATTTCGTCTTGGCTTTGTATCCAGTCCTTTCCTTGTCCCACCGCCAACACCCCCACATACAATACACCACAATATTGCGTTATCTATTCAATTAAGAGACCAGACACAATCACGTTACCCACAGCCATTAAAGACAGCGCCTGTCAGTGAGCTTGCAAAGCGTCCCATACCAATAAAGATTTACTACGTTACGTTAATAACTCCCCAGAACCGCACGGAATCATCAGATAATAACTTTAAAAACGTCATAACAGAATAATGGCTGTGATGCGAGCCTAACGCAGAATCCCAACCAGGATTAATGGGTATTGCACAATTCAGAAGATGAGAAGAGCCCTGTGAAGTGCTGTGCGCGACGCAGCAATATTGTACAGTGGATTACAACGTAATTACAGCAAGGCGATGAAACACGCCTGGAATTACGCGTATATTGATGTTCGGGAGGGCAAAACCTCTTCTGCTATTTATCAGAATGTGGGAGTGAGGCGCCTGTTCCGGGGACGAAGCGGTTACTCAGAGAAGAAGCGGTGTCTTTTTACCCTGGGATTTCCCGGTATCAGATGCTTTCTGCTTACTGAGGGCTCCGTATATTACGAAGGTGTCACGATCCGCTTGGGGGGGGGGGGTGTTGATTGTGCTCATTTATAAGGAGAATAACGCGCGTTTCCATGGCAGCGAGGTGAAGACACGCAGCCACAAATGAGGATGAAAACGGAACGGCTGAAATATCCCCACTCAAGCATCTCACAAAACGGGCAGTCAAAGGAGGGCAAGCGGGTGACGTTAATGACAGAACGACATCAATCAACCTCCAAGCACTTCTGAATGCATCAGTGATGGGGTCAATGGGACCCCCGGAGAAGGGAGGAAACGCTTCGCATTAAACGAGTTACAAACGCCAACCGCAGCCTGATTAAACCGTCACCTAATGAAGATTAGGCCCATATTAAATCATATAAAAATCTGTTCACAAAGTCTTATTCATGTGTAGTTTTTTAAGATTAAGTGAGCTATTTTATAGAATTAAATTTATTTGAACGTGAAATAAGCGCTGGTGTTTAGCTCCCAAAACGCCACATATTCCTGTCCCGTCAAATCCCCAAAGAGCCGAAAGTGCCTGTGCAGCGCGGACCGAGGCTACGCACGCGCGCAAGAGCTTCCTCTTATGGAATATCAAGGGCTCCACAAATCCCGTTGACTTCAATAAACTTGTTCAAAAGTGGAAGAGCCTCTGATGTTATTTTGATATCCCAGCCCAGCCCCCCCCCCCCCGGCTTTAATGCTTCCTGTTTTATGTCGCCTTCAGAAAAAGCCACGTTTCATGCCTCTTCTTTGTCTCCATTTGGGACCGACCTTCCATCCTCTGAAATTAAACAATAAACCAGTAGATAAGTAGGATTCTTGGGATAATTTAGTATCATAGTTATTGATTGCAATTTTGCCTCCTAAGATGGAATATTTGAAAATCTTTAAAATACGGAAAATTCAGATACAGAAAAAATGCCATATTTATGCATTTTTGACAAAATGAAGTTCTTTTTATTGCTTTCCGTCTTGCAATTTTTTACAATAAAAAAAGCTTTCAAACCTGCTAGTATTTAGGTTACGCCCTAAAGAAAACAATTACAATTGCCAACCAGCAGAGGCCGCTAGAGCACCAACACTAAAGTGTTTGAGTATTCCTGCAGCGAAACGCTCGCAATTACACCTCCAGGAAAAGAGTCAAGAGTGCGGGACTCCAACTGCAAAGTGCAGACTGCTGTTGTTCCTTTAACGACTCCTGTCGATTCCTTATTTTCAATTCCAGCCCGCGCCATTTTGTATTTTGTGTTTTGCATCCAGTAACACTTACATCCGCCATGTTACTTTCTTTCTTACCTTAAGTCTAATGTTAATTTTTTTCACCGCAATTGTATATACAACTGGCTGCCCCTTTACTGTGTGGATGAATATCAAAATGGCTCAGTATCTCACACGTGGCTATCAGCTTCCTGTGAGTTTTCATCGTCTCCCCTGTATTACCCAACACTGCAGTGTAGCTTGACTTGGTCACGGCAGAGATTCTCCATGAATGTTATGGAAAACAAGTTTTTGTTTTTCTTTTCTGCAGTTTGACTGATTTGTAAATTGATGCTTGTGGTCGTCATGACACACAGCCAGCCAGCAGAATGTCCTGCAGGTGGCGAGAAAATCAGCAGGCGACACGGTGCAGAAGCAGGTGCCGATGCAGGTGCAGAAGCAGGTGCCGGTGCAGGTGCAGAAGCAGGTGCCGGTGCAGGTGCAGAAGCAGGTGCCGGTGCAGGTGCAGGAGCAGGTGCCGGTGCAGGTGCAGAAGCAGGTGCCAGTGCAGGTGCAGGAGCAGGTGCCAGTGCAGGTGCAGAAGCAGGTGCCAGTGCAGGTGCAGAAGCAGGTGCCGGTGCATGTGCAGGAGCAGGTGCCGGTGCAGGTGCAGGAGCAGGTGCCGGTGCAGGAGCAGGTGCCGGTGCAGGTGCAGGAACCGTCAATCCCAGGTCTGCATCCGGCTGAGAAACCCTCCATCCACACATCTGCTTTCTGTACACATGCAACACAGCTCCTTCCATCGAGTGCAGAACAGCCAGCTGGCTTCAGATTGTCTGCATGGTTAGATCTCACGTCCCACCGTGACCCGGTACCGCAATGCTCTCAGCTTCAACACTATTCCTGTGGATTGAAGGAACCTTTAAAGCATCACAGACCACCCCCGACCAACCACCACCACCATTGCACGCCACATATGACGTCCAATCCCCCTTCCGGTGTAATTCCCCATCTGTTAGCAGGGGAGATTTTAACAGTGCTCAGTTCCCGGGACACCTAGGGTGAGAGGTGACATTTATGCTAAAACTCCAGCAGCCAAACCTCTGACAGGCATCTTTACAAAGTCCCCTTTAGGATGACAGTCTGCATGACAGGCCATACCCCGTTCGGGGATTTTTCTGCTGGAAACGGCAGAGTTCATTCATGTGTCATCGTTTATCACTGGCGAATCAGCAGCGCCCTGCCGGTATGAGCTCCCCGCTGCTCCAGCAGTGTGTCTATTTTGGGAGCGTGTGCTCCTACCTCTGCAGAAAATAACGCGGAGCAGGGGTCAGCACGCTGTCCCTCCGCAGTTGTAAGACCCCTAAGCTTTAAATTATACCTATTCACGAGGATGGATGTTTTGCAGGATCAAGCTCGGTTAATGTTTTTGGGAAGGTCCCTCTGAGGAGCTGACCGGGCCCTTGCTGAATGAGGAATGCGGATCTGGCTTTGGGACGCTCCAGTCCTCCCAGCCTTTGCCCCCAAACAAAAGGAAAAACACTCCTGTGTTGTAGCAGATGAATAATAAGGCTTTATTTAAGGTACTGGGTGCAGGTGTGAAACATTTAGCCATCGTTTATCTGCAGGGGCTGGAGACCTCAGCATCTGGATTGCTGCACTGACTCAGCGGGGAGCCTGGGAATGACCTGCCAGCAGGGGGCAGTACTGAGTTTTGGGGCGGAATACCCCGCAATCTGCTCTGTTATGGCCATTAACTCAGCTTGCTGAGTTACAGCATTATGGGAATATTTAGGATAGTGAGAAAACCAAGGCTGACCAATAGGGACCACAAAAATGTTCCGTATAATTAAACATAAATATTATATTATGGTAAACATGAAACCATTAGTAACCATGTGCTTTAACCTCACATCCTGATTCGTCACTTTGCTGCAGTAAATTCAGAGGAAACTTTCTTTCAGTCTGACATCCAGTTAGGCTGAAACAACAACCTTATAGCCTCATGGACATTACCAACCATGAAGCAGGGAATTGAGACGACCTGTCGCTCTTAAGAATAAAGCCTCCCCTGCGATTTCGCCTTGAGATGTGGACAGAAATCAGAACCGCTCTCCTGCCAGTCAACGGCGTGTGAATGAAGGCTTGCAAGGGCAAATAATCCTGGTGTCTGATTCAGACGCTGACAGGCAGCGAATCGCAGTACTAATCATTCACCGTGGCGCTTGTGTACCAAATGCATGGAGACGTCGTGGCTGAAGCAGCTTTACTGCGCAAGACTGGTAAAAGGGGCCTATAAAAGGGGGGAGGGGGGGTTTCCTGTAAATGTGCTTCATACCCATCATCCACTAGTGCTGATAAAACCATCCAGTTATATGGTGAATGGGCTGTAATATGCAGTGAGTGGGCAGAGCCTTGAGTGGATGGAGCCTACACTGGCTCCGTCCACCCATTTCTAGCACTCGTTTGATTTGCTGAGACATGTGAAATAGCTCAAACCAGGCTTCTACCCTCACTTTGACCAAAAGATCTCCGGCTCAGCAAACAGCGAGTCGGCGGTGACCATTCTTAGGTGCGATAATGGACAAATCAAACCACAGGCTTGATTGTTATTGGAATTCATGCATGATTCCCCTGTCGCATTCTGTTGAGTGCCAAGGGGCATTAAAGACAGGCTGGGGTTTCCCGTTATTAGGGGCAACTTTAAAGTTACTTCATAGCGCTCCCTGCTAGCGAGTACAGTCAGAAGATTGTACCTAGCTGCCTGGTTAGCAGAACATGCTGTTTCAATCTCCTAATCAAGGAACGTGTTTATTAAATTTTTAGTGTAGTGACTGTTTGTGACCAACAGGGGGCCTCATTCAAACATGCGACTTGAGTGGTGGTAAACTCAGGCCCTGAACAGAGCTCAGGAGGACGTCGGGCGAATGTGCGACCACCCGACTGCACTTTCTTCGGCAAGGAAATGAGTAATAGGACGGTGGCAGCAGGCAGCCAGGCCTGAGCGACTGCCTCTTGTGCTGCGGTTTGGCTGCTGCCTGATGAGCCTTTACAGCCTGTCTGGGCCCCAGTCTGGCAGCATCTCCCGGAAACAAGCCGACAATAACGGTCAGGATCTGTTACACCGCAGCGGAACATTTCACACTTATGAAGAAAAAGTGGAAAAGTTTATTACCAAGTGAAATACAAGCTTTCATGTACGTACAGGCACATTAAATTCAAGCTAATTATTATGCACAGAAACAGAGGGATTAATGTAGCTTGGAAAAGCAGGACTGTTTTAGACCAGCTAGGCATATTAATTCCCAGTCATACTAGTAGGTTAACGTAGCGAATATTTAGCACTATTATGACAGATTTTATTGCCTTGTAATTGTGAAAGTCTGTACTACTGTGTTTGACTGTACAGCGCAGTGCAGTTTAATGGTTTGTTAGTCCAATATATGTGAAAACAGCATTGAATTATGGGATAAATTAACGTTTTTTTGTATTTGGTACTTCATGTCTTTGTACCGTTAATTACTCTGAACTCCCATGGGTGAATGTTAGTATTCCTTAGCCTATTTTCACCCTCCGCTGAGCTACGTCTGATAATGGCGGTATCCTGCCAGTGGAGTCATGACGGTGACAGACATCTTTTCTCATTGCTAATGGCCACCAGGGTGTCATGCAGCAGTATTGCGGTGGTCGCATGGACCCTCTGCCCCCCGATGGAGATCAAAGGGGGGGTACAGGCCGCCGTTCTGACAGCACAGGTGTCCATGCTGTGTCGCGGTATGAATAATGGACAGCCTGACAGGCAGCTTCCCCCCTCCAGTACAGACCCCCGGCATGCAGCCACCCGGAGTCCGGGGCCACGCAACCTGCATGCCGAGTACGAGCGGATGTAGGCACCTGCTTTCACTGTTAATATACTCGTCTTTACTGCGGTAAACTGTGGTGGATTTGGGGTTTTCAGAGGTGCAATGAATGAGGTTAAAAAAACAAGCACCAGATGTATATAAAATAAATCAGTATATAAATCAAATAAAATGTCAGTTGTCCTTATTTTAATTTATAGATAAAGAAATCATGTTGCAGAAATGGAAACGCTGATTGTGGAAATGCTCTCCCCCCAGTACTGTAGAAGACGACATTACACAATAATGATGCCTTATAAAGTGTAGCTCTTCAGTTTGTAGTCCTCAGAGGTGAACTTGTTTACATGCTGACGGCAGTGGTCTGCTGGCCCGGAGGAGGGTCCACAGCAATGGCATGACCTCGGGCCCGAAACGCCGTGAAGTCATGGGATGAAAGCCACGATCTGTGTCGCCTAGAGCTCCTCCAGTGTGCTATCGAGGCACTAAAGCACAAAGATGGAGGCACGTCACAGAGTGCCAGAGTTAAATGGCCACTTTTAGAGCGGCAGCGGACATGGAAGCGGGAAGTGACATGACAAGGTGTGGAAGCCGGATCGCGAGGGAACGCCAGGAAAGAGGAAGCGAGGATTAACCAAGCAGGAGTGTGGATGTGATCCTCACACCGAAAGCCTGCTGTGTGCAGATCAGATTTCCAAGCGCATACATTATCTGGAATGTTCCAGCCTTCATGCCGATTCGGAGTTTATTCTCAACTCGCTCTTGTGACACCTTAGCGAGCAGCAGTTTCCGTGAATATATTTTCTATTAAGTTCCCCGGAGAGGTGAAAATTCATCATTCAGGTCATTTTCGGAGGCTTGTAGCTTTTCAAGACTTAAAATATATCTTGAGATACATCCGTGAATGACTGGTAAGAGCTGAAAGGAACACATTCAGAAGAAGGAATATTAATTCACACCTACGGGTGCGGGAGAGTCGGTCTAACTGGGGGAGGCCAGGTGGAGAAGCAGAACCTGATGGCTGCACCTTCAGCAGAAACAGTCATATAAAAGGAATGAGAGCAACCCTGCACCTGTAAGTGTCTGGACTGATGAGGGGAGGGTTGGAGGAAGACAGATTATCTGAGTCAGAGCAGCCGGTGCCTGGCCGAAGATCGGTAGACGGGGAAAATCTACCCAGAGCTGTCATCTGCTCAGAAATGTAACTTTCAGTTAACACCCGTCACTAATTACTCCGTAAAAAAAACCCCAACATCAGCCGTTTAAAACTGGAGAACATTCTTGACATTCCAATGCCAACGTCATGTTCAGTTCAGAGCAGTTTTCAACCAGAGATGCTCCGTCTGAATTTTACGAGAATGATGGTGACAGACAATGACTCTCTTTTAGCTGTTATCAGACTGGCTTACAGTTCTGCCGATTTAAGTGGGCTGCTGAGAATCGCCTTACTATGCAGGCTGTCACGTCCTAAGCTGTGGTCCCGATTGCCGGTACAATCAGTTTCGCTCCCCTAATTAGCCTTTTGATTGAATGACGTGATTGAAATGGCAGTTCATGCTGTATGTCCCCCGAAGGTGACTGTAAGTCAGATGACACAGTCGTACCAAACGGCTCTCGATTTTTTTTTCCTTTTCCTCTCCTCCCCACCTCTCTATCGAAAGAGAATCTCTGCTTCACCACCCCGGTTGGAGCAAGTCTTAAAGTGACATACAGGTGTTTGTGTGTGTGTGTGAGAGACAGAGACAGAATGAAATTGTGTGTGAGTGTCAGAGGCAAACATATAAAGGTGACATATGTGCCTTTTTGTGTTTGGGGGAGAGTGAAGGTATCCATGAGTTGGATTTAAGTGCTAGTATTAGCATGACGATGTATGGCACTCCTGCTCAGGACTCTGTCCTCCGTAGCTTGTTGGTTCAAATCTCAGGTTGGCCATGGTGACGTCATCATTAGGCCCTTAACTCCCAGTTGCTTCTGGGACTGGCGTATCCTGCCTTCTCGGTTGTATGTCACTTTGGATAAAAGCTTTAGCCAAATAAATAAATCCGTCCTTGATAAAACATGTTAACCTTTCTGTCCCCGCCTCTGTCAAAAAGTGTCATACATTATGATCTCTGGGATTTAAACTGCACCATCAAAGCTGGTCAGTGAGGGACTGAACCATTATCCTTAATCTCCGGGGGTGCACATTCTGCAAACACGGATGCGTTTCAGAGTCCTGTGGTACGCCGTGACTCCGTCCTTGAGACCTAAACCCTCCATTGCTCACATTCACAAGCAGCACTGTAGACTCTGACACGCCCTCTTAAATATTCATGCCTTTTTCGCAGCTTTGGGAATCGCCTCTGAAAACCGACGGACTGACATGGGAATGGTAGGGACTGGACGGAGGATGAGGTGCTCCTGGGAATCCTGGCCATTGATCCCTGTTCCGCTCTGCACTCTCCGAGCTGGTCGCCGTATCCGTCCCCTCGTCACCATCCCTTGAAGCACCACACGGCTGGAGACAGCCCTGACAGAGGCCTTACTGCTAGTCTCAGCCATATCCCCCAGAAATGAGTTACTTAAGTCCTTGGAATTGGACATGTAAAACTGTTTAAGGGCAGGGAACAGCCATCTGTTTTTATTTACGTGGAAGAGATGAGATTACATCAACAGGATCGGCGCAGTGCGGTTTCCAGTAGCGTCCGGGGACACCATTATCCTCTCCCGTGTTCCCACATCGGCCCGAATCCGAATCGCATACCTCCATATTAGCCGAAACAGAAGAGCTGCCTGCTGCATTTTAGAAAAAGGTAAGAAGACCTGGAAACTGCAGCACTATGAAGTGATTTTATTTTATTTTACAGTGAAGATGGGTAAAGCTTCAGTAACCCAGCAGAGCTTTCACTGAGTGATAAAAAAGTACACACTGCGGGGCATAATAAATGCTTCTCATTTGTTTTTCATTTCATTTGGTGGAATAAAACCTGCGGCAAGAAAGATACTAGCCCGAAAACTCTGTGATTCTGGGATGTCTTCACTAAGTTCCAGAGATCCCAGGGGCTGGCATCAGCCTCCATGAGACTCCCGGTCTGCCTGCAGAAGCGGAAGAGTCTCTGCCTGCCACCCCAAGCCCATGCTACGCAGATTAGCGATAAGCTAATTAGCTAGGAGCGTGACACATGCATGAGAGTGCAGGCAAGCGGGGGGCTGGACGCGAATCACCACGGCAAAAGTCTCAAGGCATTTAAACGCGAAGGAAACACCTAGATCTGCTTCTCTATGTCCCTAGAGCTCACAAAATCAGATCGCTGTCCATTAAGATAGCAGGTCCAACTTCTCTGAAACGGTACTGGTCCTCTGCCCTACAGCAGGTGCTTAATGAGGAAAACAACTGAGTGTAGAAATACAGATTTAATATTAAGGCTTTTTTTAGTCATGAAATTACATTTTTTCAGTAATCAATGGAGGCCAATCTACTACCTAATATGGAAAAAACAGGGTACAGTGTGACTTCGGAGGATCCACAGCAACGTGGCGAAGGACGAGTACACACTGTATCTGGAGATCTTCAGCGGGGGGTCCTGCTTTGTGTCCATCAGTCCTGCTGTGTCCCGAAGCCTCTGCTTCCTGCTCTGACGTTCCTCAGTTCATTCAGTAACCCTTGGCACTGGAACTTTTCTGTCGAAATGAGTCGATCATCCCAGATGGACGAGACACTCACCAGGCCTTCATGGGCTTCTCGCTGTTCCTCGGAGCGTCTCGGTGCCTGCAGTGAGGACCGCGAGACACTGAGCTAAAAGCCTGTCCTTCTCTAGCTCCTACAGTTCCAACTCCTGGCTAAACGGCCCTCAGATCATATGGTTCATTCTCCCGTAATCACCTTCGTCACTGAGTCATCCATACAGACAGGTGTTTGTCTGCAGTTAAATGCATTCCGGGTGGGTGTGGTACACACATGCAACACACGGAAACACTGGACAATAAACATTCGAATAGCTGATTGAGTTAGCAGTTAGCGGTACTGAATGTAGCATTCCTATGGTATACGATCCAACGCAAGACTTTAGGTATTCTACAGTAGCTTTAAGTGAATTCCATCAGTCTCAGGCACCTCAAAAATATTCCTGGCAAGGTAGCTGACATGTTCCTAGTTTATTTTCCTCCATACTCAACTTTTGAGAAAGACTCAATACGATCACAAGGTTGGAGTAATCTGTAACTGGCTCCCTCAGTGGCGATCCTGAATGCCCAAACAGCCTCAAGTACATGTAGACTGTCTGAAAATGTCGGGAAGACACGCAGGGTTGCCGTTATCTTGCTCAGACGGGCTGGGGAGTGCGTAAAACGTCATTTAATGGGGAATTTACAGTCTGGGAAGGAAAATAGCTGGGTGGGACGTCGGTAAACAAGCTGCACTGGCTACAGCTTTTTCAGGAAAGAAGCATTCTCGGAATCTCTGATAAATGCATGTCGCAGGGAGGGAGAAAGTGAGGGAGGGGGAGAGAGAGGAAGAGAGAGGGAGAGAAAGACGAGGGGAGAGAGAGAGATACCCCATTTCAGAAAGCAGGCAAATCAGAACGTATGCAGGCACATACAGCTCATCAGTGCGAAAACTTGTTAGTCTGAGCTTCTCTGTGGAGGTAAAGGCAGGATTTCCCCTCGACATTGGAGGCATCAGCACCTGGTGGGAGGGAGGGGTAGGCAGTGGGGACCAGAGCGGGA
>JAODJX010000065.1:34204439-34214885 GCA_026776945.1 Isichthys henryi
TTCAGAACTCCGACAATATTGTTAGGGACATGTATCTACCACACACCCAGATCTACGCCCTAAATCTACGTGACTTCTCTACTACATGCACCAAGGGCAAAGAAACGCTAAGCCCTGATTGGCTTTGTGTACACAGGCAGCTGTGTAATATCATTGACTAGCAAGACAACAAAATCACAGATTTAAAGGCTGAGGGGTTACATTTGATCGCTGCGAAAAGTGGGGCTCAGGAGACAACGTGAGGAGATTCGACATTTGGGGCAGACCGCAGGTGAGATGAAGAGCCAATGTGACATCACAGCGGAGCCCTCCCCCACTCTTGACTGCACCTGGCGACCAAACTGGTAAGGCTTCGCGATGAGACCACCGAAAGCAGACGCGACTGAGAAATGGCGCCCAGCTCGGAGTCATAAACCTGTCACCAATTAGTGCCGGAAATCTGAAGCGATGCGCTTGACTGTGGCATGCGAGCGGCTCAGAGAGACACCTCTCACAACACGATCTGTCATCCCCCGCACACCCCCCCCTCTACCCTCACGGGAGCGTTCTATCATGGACACAGATTTATTTTGGACTGGTCAAGGTAGCTGGCTTGTCATATTTTCGCCAACAGAAGTATGGAACTTGGCGACAGTCACCATTGTGAAAAATCGAAGCGACTTGTTAAGGACTCGTTAAGGGCTTCTGAAGGATACCTCAACTGGGGGATATTTCTCAAGTGGGGTCTCCAAACAATTTTTTGGGGGGTCTCCAGGTAAAAAGTTATGAACCAATGAGGCACTGGGTGGTAAGAGTACCGCCGGGCTGGGTCTGCAGTTCAGGAGAGTGATGCCTTCTGGGAAGAGACCATTCTTTTTCCTGTTCGGTTTGGCTGGCATCTGTTCCTTGAGGTCCAACATATGTGCATTTCGGAGGTGCTGTAATTGCGTGTACATGTTCATGTGTGCGTGTAGTCATGCAATGCAGCTGAACCTACACCAAGAACCGGCTGATTTTCCGCTGCTGGAATGGTGACAGCTTGTCGTCTGCGTCAACTTTGGCCTCTCCGTCTGATGCTTGTCTGGGGGGCACCGAGACATGCATGCAGTGAGAGCTGCCCCCCCAGGGAAAAAGGCAGGAGGTACCCGCAGCAGTAAAAGCGAGAAAACTCAACTGGTGGGGTGGAGGGGTCAAATAACCGACAGTATCTTTGACTTTTGTGGATGAGAGGACACCGAACAAACAACGGCTATCTCCATTAGGGCAGACAGCAGGGTGACTGAGTGACCGCAGCTGCAAATACTGCGATCAGAGGCGGCGGGGGTGGGCCACTGGCTCCAGCTGAGAGCTGATTGGCCCTGCAGAGTGTTCTCTCCCTCACTAACACAAAACATATCATTGTTTCACCCTATGTAAGAATTATTGGTCCTCTTATGGCTCCCACTTTAATCCTAGCATCGCCCCTGGCTAAGGAACAGTCACCCTCTGGTCCAATCCAGCCCTGCTGTCTGCACATCAAATACGTCACAGCAGATTGGAAGTTTAAGACCCACAAAAATCATGGGAACGGGCCAATCACGGAACACGCTACCATGATGCAACACACTTCAATCCATAGAATTATTGCTGTGACACTTACATACAAGAAATGAAACTCTTGAAGCTTTGGTGATAAGCAGTGTGAAACGTCATTCATTCATCAGTCATTCATTTAGAGCTGAATCGATGCATTTCACCTTAGTTGCCTGCCTTTGCGTGGCCGCTTGCGGTGTGTGCTGTCACATTTCAGCTACCGTTCGAGCAGGATGGAACTCTTAATTAAAATGAAGGGGACAGTGGGACTGGGTATTCTCAGAAACACCGACCTTACCGCCGCGAACACATTTGCAAGCACGGTAGATAAATGTAATCCATTCAGAGGTGCTTTACACATTCAGGGGTAAAAAAAAAAAAAAAGGAAAAAAAACTCTAATCAAAGGTGAGATCCGGCGTGCTGGAGATGGACCTTATCTACCAGATGGATTATCACAGTCAGGAGAAAACATCTCTCTCCTCCTCACTACTTTTCACAAATAGCTGTGAACCTTATCACACCTTCCTGGCAAACGTGTTGATACCAGTGGAAAATGGCGTGTGGGGGATGGGGGTGACGGCACGCAGCGCTCATCCCTCAGTTAGCTGAAAAGACACAGAACAGTACCTTTAACAAGCAGTTTGCCACCAGATACCCAGGCCATTGCGTCCTGGGACCACCAGGGGGCGCCACCAGCAGCTGCCTAACTATGTTCTGTAACGCTTCGGACCATTAGCTGCTAGCTTTGTTCTCTCACTTCCCTTTGTTGTTCGTCTTTCATCCTATTTACATCCTGTAACTGCACTAGTGGATGCTTGATGTTGTTGCAGGCTGCACTTCAATTTCCCGTCGGGTATCACTAAAGTCTGGATTCAAGGATGCAGAGACTCAAAAGCTTTATTGTCATTTGTACAAGTACAATGAAATACTGGCTTGTGAACCTCCCTGCAGAATTAAACAACGTATAATGATGGAGAACAATAGATAGCAAACAAAAGAAAAGTGAGACTAACACCCATACAATCACATACCATATATACAATATATAAGCAATATACAATAACTTTTTATCTATCCATCGCGATAAAGGCTTGGTCCGCACGTCGCCTTTCAATAGCCCAAGGGTTAAAGCCGAGCTTCAAGAATATAGACAGAAATAAAACATTTCTGCAGTTATGCAAATGGACCCCCTCCCCAGTTTACCTTTCAGCAGAGGCTGGAACCAGCAGTTTATAGAGAGGAACCGGCGGCAGCTGTCAGCGCGTGAACACCTCCCGCTAATTAGGGGGTCCGGCGGGAGTGGATCGCATCCCCCACTCCGCGTCGGGCTCGCTCCGCCGCCTGCGCAAACACGCACGCGTGCAGATTGTTTCTCAAGTCTTAGGGGGACGATCTCATCTTTGAGGCGGCAAGTAGCACTAATTAATCCTGGGGAGGAACATAGGTGGTGTTCGTCTCACGGCAGATGGACGGATGGAAAGCAGAGAAAAGGTCTGTCCGAGGGAAGCGGCGGACGAACAGACAGAGCCCAGCCTGTTCGTCTTACGCACATACAGCTTACGCCTGTAAACGCTCATTTATTCTTGCACTCATTACATTCCATCACCTGGCAATTTACTGACACACTATCTATATTTATGATTATTGTTTTACAGATGTCCCACCGATTGTGCTGGAAGTTCTGCGAGTCTCCCAAGCCTAGCCAGCAACCCCCCCCCGTCTCCTCCCTGTAGTACCTTATCCACCTTCCTAAACTCAAAATGCCTAAGGCGAGATGCGTGGTTTAATGTTTACTGTTTAATGTCTGGTCTCTTCATACTTTATGTGCCCTGTTTCACTGGGCTGGAGCTGGGCAGCCAGGCATTTCACTGCACATTGTACTGAAGTAAAGCTATATATTATAAAACCTTGAAACTTTGAACCGTGAGATTTAGATTAAGATCAAGATCCAGATTAGCTTTAGCTGTATTTATCCTAGAGGGAACTTCTGGGTTCCATGCAGCACAGCATTATCTGTGGGTAGTGGGGGGGAAGGCGGGGGTAAGCTGGGGTAGGTTTAATCAAGCCAAGCTTGTGAGGATGGACCCGCCCTTCTGGGTCCAGGGGGAGGGCTGAGAGGAGGTGGGGGCCCATTAATGGAAGGCTGAAAAACTGTCTTATATCACAGACAGGCTATTTGCTAGATTAAAAAGACCACATTTCATAGAGTCCTAGCAAAGCATGAGAACCCGCCAACTTCATGGGCGATAACTCCCCCTCCCGCACGCCCCCATGGAGACTGGCGACAAGCGCCTGACAGTAAACAGACACACTTTGAGATTTTGCCACGCCGGCAGAGATGTTGGCTCATCACAACTGGCAACGTGTTGGGTCTGTCCTGGTGGGGGTCCATTGCATGACGGAGACAAGGAGACGAACAGGAGAAAGAAGTCAGCGAGCGTGAGCAGCTAATATGGTGCTGGGAGTTATGTTAGGCTACTGGGTTGGGCGCCGAGATACCTAGTAAATGGAGATGTCAGTGTAGTACATCAGGCACAGAGAGTGTGTGTGTTTGTGTGTCTGTGTGTATTTGTGTGTTTGTTTGTGTGTGTGTGGCCGGCTGACACAGGGCTTGACTGTTTGCAGGCAACGTTTTTAATAAAACAAATCCCCACAAAGATGAGAGTAAGAAACACACAAAAACGTGGCAGCTCTGTTGCTGGTATTTGAAGAATGTGCCACAGAATCATTTCGTTATCAGTTTTCATGCGCTTGTGAATTTCCTTCGGTTGCAGGCAGGGATTAGAAGTCGCGCTAAAGCGAGCGTCGGTGTGTTGATAACGGCAGGTAAACAAACGTGCGGGAGTGTGTTTGTGCCGGAATGTTCTCAGACGCAGGTCTTATGCAGTTCACCCTGTGCTTATCTTCGAGATTCATCGTTATACCACTTGGCTTTATGCATGGAGTGGAGCTCTTTGGCCCTGAGAGTCACCTCCTCACCCGCTGACCACTTACAGCCACCCCACACCCCACCCCCTCCCCAGTCACGCTTTTCAGCCATTAATGAAACTTCACTGGATGATGCTGCAAGGGGGTCATCAAAGAACGAGAGAACCCAACGTGAAACACGAGACATTTCCTTGCCGTGGGTCCAGGCACCAGAACACTGTGAGAAAGAAATGAATGGATGTTCTCTATGTTCTCCGTTCATACCAGAGCAGTATGACTGCCACCTGAGATATTAAAGAAGAGCCTTCACACTGCAGGGGACACCACAGTGGGTCTGACATCACCATCAGCATCTTAGATCCTCCATGCTGCCGAAATATATGAAGCACCAGAGGCTCTGAGAATCCACGGCTTCCAGTACCGTGTTAAGAATCAGGCAACCCAAGTGGGATAAAAAAAAAGAACAGGAGAGGGGCAGGCGAAAGCCGCCGTGAAACCGAGGGAAAAAAGGTGGAGGAGAAAGAAGCCCACCTCCCAGGTGGGCTTTGGGTGAAGGATTCCTTTTTGGTGGCAGGAAAGTGGGCTTCTGTTAGCTCTCCATCCAAAGTGTGTCAGCCACTGACCAGCATGACTCGCTCAGTTCGTGGGATCCCCCAACGGTGCCGTCGCTGAATGTGTGCTTGTGAAAACGGACCGTGGAACGAAGAAGAAAGCTCGTCGGCAAGACGGCTAATGGGACATGGGATGGGGGGCACCTAGGGGTTAGCTGGGGGTCAGCTTTCCCAGCAGTCCCTCTCTCTCGCCCTCCAAGCGCACTGGTGGAGAAGCGGGATAATCCAAAATAAGAGCTGTGGATGACTGTGGCTTGAACGACCTGCGACCGTTGCGAGACCCGGCCATGAAAAGGTAAATCGCGCAATTAGACAAACTGCACGGACGTAATTAAAATAATAGCAGCGGTTCAAAGCGAGTTTCAGCTGTAGAGGCCAGGATGTTTATCAGCATTGTTTGTTATGGTCGGTTACGTCACCTGCTGCCAACATCAAGGCTCAGGAGGATACAAATAATTAAACACAGACATGCAGTAAATTAGATGACATCTATCACCCTTATCTGTGGGTAAATTTGCCCCACTTGCTCCTAAACCTCTTTTTCTCTCAGAGGTAAATGGAGGGACCCTTTGGGGAGATTTAAACTTAGATATTAATAAATCAACACAGCAAAAAAAATCACCAAATCAAACCCAAGATTCATTTTCAAATCGGAAGACAAATGGAAATACAATTTTACATGTTTACTAGTAAACATGTCATTGGCTGGAGAGGAACAATTCATCTGAGAAAAAACTGATATAAATCCATTTTATCCACAGGAATTGCCTAATAAAAGTCTGACAACTCCGTGAAAATTTATCCTTGGCTTGTCGGGAGATCGGATTCATGTCATAGAGGCTGGCCACTGGAAAACTCTCTCCCAGAAAGAGAACTTTGCAACGGCACCATTGGCGTTGAGACTGTAATTATCGTCAGAGATTCTGTGTGAATTATGGGTCGCAGATCTGGCCTGAAAGCTTCATTTTTTTAACGTATCATTTTATTGTCAGTGTCGAGCGATCAGAAGTTAAAGGTGAGAGTGACAAGAGCAGTGGTCACAGGGTCAGGATTATGCGATGTGTGCTGTGCTTATAGCGCTCGCTGGCCAGTCATCCCTTAGCCGCGATAAACACCGTAAGTCCCTGTAACTCTCAGGCTGATGCTCTGCTCAAGCCTGTCAGTATGGCAGGAATGTACTTTCAGTGTAGACACAGCATGCACAGGGAACTCCATCCATCCATCCATCCATCCATCCATCCATCCATCCATCCATAAGTAAGGGTGTAATGAGCTTGAAGCCCCATGCCTCAAAAAATATAGTGAATACGAGTCATTCAACGAATCACAGAGCACACACACACACACACACACGATTGCATTCATATCTTTGTGGGTACATTCATCCATACATTTCTATGGGCAAAACCTTAATCTACACTTAAGTAATAAGAATACATTAAACTTGGGGGGCACTGGTCCACCCCATTAGAGCACATAAATTCTTTTAAAAATACTATCGAAACACCTGCAATTTGCTGAGCTGGTCTGTTTTTATACTGGCCAAACTGGCAAGGGAACCCCGTAGAAAAGGACTAAACCAATCAGAGGTACTTTAGGGCTGTTTGCGCTGCTGGTCATACTAAGCTGCCTTGAAAACATTCAAAAACAAAGACCAAGCAACATTTGAGCAATAAACTTCTGAAAACAGCCGGATGACTTTGCCTTTGGTCTGCAGCACCTTCTGAAGCTTGGCGGTGGCCTGTGAGGGGCTCTGAACAGAATGACAGACAGACACGGGCACAGGAACAGACGGAATGTGCTGAAAAGGCGTCGGCCATGGGACGCGGCTTTATGGCGAGGAGGGGGCTGAGCTGTACACATTTGCATAATCTGCATAATTTGCGGCAGGTTCCATAAAACTGGGTCGTCAGACATGATCATCTTCTGTGGGACATCGGTGGGGGGAGGATGGGCAGCTCCAGGGAAGCAGAGGGCCTCCAGCTCACCCCCCCCCCCAACACAGAGACATTGTACCAGAACCTTTCGTCTCTGCCCTCCCGTTTAGCTTGTCTCATAAGCCAGAAACTGGTTTGATTCGTCACGACGCATCAGACCGCCATTGTCAGCCTAGATTCTGGCCGGATCCATCGGGCAGATCTGTAGAGAGCGACGGCGGATGTACTGGTGCGTATGGGGATCCGGCTCGCCGATGCTGTTCCACCAGACAATGCACCGTGTGGCCCGTTTAAGAACAAAGGGACACAGCCCCGAATCTCTGATCCATAAACATTGCTACTTGCTGTGACTATACAAATCTCAATAGAGGGTGTTGATGTTTGCAGCACAGGACGGCTTAAGTCGTACGCCAGATCTTCTGAAGAAAAGAGCTCCAAACAGAATGACTTCTTACATTCTGCTCCATCTTAGGAGGTAGCAATACCAGCTAAGGGTATATTATCCATCATCCATCCATCATAGCCACTCCCTCCATTTCTCCTAGCACAGTTGTCTTTCTCCCTCATCCCTTTCTTCCAACGCCATCTTCTTATTCTCTCCTCTCTTTCTCCTAGCACAGTCGCGAACTTCTAGGCTCAGTAACAGCTTCTTGCAGACAGTAGTAAGAACGTTAAATACAAACTGAGAACTCGCAGTGTTATCCCAGTCACCAAATGGATTAATTAAGACCAGGATCTTCGTGCGTCCGTCCGTGATTTACTGAGCTGCTGACTGAATGCCTTTCAGAGCTGAAGTAACCAGCCATTTTTGCACGGTGTGGCAGGGAGAGGCAAGTGGTCAGCGGCATCTGACGCAAGGCTACAAAATCACAGAGCGAGAATGACAGGGCTGCATGACGCCTATTCTGGCCGCTTTCTGATGCTGTGAGGCACAATGGAACAGCAGCAGACACATGCTGGACCTTCACATCCCCTTTACTGGCAGCGCCGTCACTAACCTCTTTAGCAAAAACAGCCTCATGGACCTGGAGGAGGCTGGGCATGGGGAGGTGGGGGGAGGGGGTTTAGCAAGGGCTGATTGGGAAGCATAATCTAAAAGTATAAAAATTCTGAGAAGGAAGGTATGCAATTAGCCCAAGCTGAGGCCAGTTGGTGCAGTTGGGTGTTTTATGGTGGCTGGGGGGCTGCTCTCTCTGTGAATTGAGATAGGAGTCTATACTGAATCAACACGTGAATGAAAATACTGCCTGGACTTTTAGCTGTAAGCCTGTGAGCATTAAGCCCTCCCGTAGGGGGCACTCTCCTAACTACCTTGTGGTTTATGGTCACGCAGCTCTCTTTCATATTGCCCCCTGTGCACCTGTCCCATCCTGTGCAACTGTAACTCTGTACCCATATAACAATAAAACTTAGGATGCCTGAAGATCCAAACAGAGGACAGGACATTCTGGAGAAACCCTGGGAGTCAATATTCACTTGACAGCACCTAATATAGACTGGGTAGGAGTATGGACTTTTGGAGAGGATAAGAGCCAGTTAATAAGGATAGTCATTTACTTCCCTCATCCCTGATGACCCATCATATCAGCCTGGGTTCTGCTTCCTCAGTCCTGGTCCACAGACCGACCCCCATGCCTGACACTGCACCCCATTCCTGCCCCATCTCCTCTGTTTATTGCTCCCAAACTGCAGGTTAGAACACTGTGCCTGCAACAGGAAGGTAGCCAGTTCACCTTCCAGGGTTGCCAGTGTGATGACACCAGTGTGATGACACCAGTGTGATGACACCAGTGTGATGACACCAGTGTGATGACACCAGTGTGATGACACCAGTGTGATCCCCCCCAGTAAGGCTATTAACCCCCCGGCTGCTCCTGGCAGTCCCAGGGACAAACCCTGCACTCTCAAAAATGTGTATCGCTTTGGAATAAGGCTTCTGCTAAGTAAAGATATTGTAATTATAATCATAATTTTGTTAAGGCTGTTGCTGTTCATTCTTCCCCTTACTGCATCACACAATTCAGAGCAATTTTCACAGATAGTAAAACAACAAGAATAGAAGGTTCATCAACAACATACCCCCCCACAAACTACCAGACACAGCCCCCCCCTGCTCTCCGCCATTACAGCACAACATGGCACAGGCAGGAAAGAGTTGACGACCCACTAGCAGCGTCAGGGGGTTTATTAAAGGAGAGAGAACACACTGGGGTAAAATACTAAACAAAAGAACCACAAGGGGTTAATCAAACTGGGAGAAATAAGGATAAACTAAAGAACCCACTAAATAACGCAACTAAAGAACTGGGCTAGAGAGGGAGCAGGACTAAAAAAAAACCAAGCCAAGTTCACAACAAACCATAACTGAGAACAGCCAGGCACATACCCTAACTCTTCCCAATGACTAACTAAGGAGTGAAACAAGGGTGAGCACTGAAATACACAGGGGCACCAACGTAAACAAGGAACAGGTGTATCTAATGATCATTTAACCAATCAAGAGAGGAACAGGTGTATCTAATGATCATTTAACCAATCAAGAGAGGAACAGGTGTATCTAATGATCATTTAACCAATCAAGAGAGGAACCGGGGCAACGAGAAAGAGGTGGAAGCGGAAACATTAAATGAACACAAGGATTAAGGAGCTACAACAATCAAGGCAGGGAAGCGCTAGAGACTAGATTACACTAGGAAAGAATAATAGGAAGACAAATCTAAATGAAACAGACGCAGGCAGGGCGAAGGAAAGCAGGGAAGCAAAGGAACCAGTAACAAACAGCAGGGGAATGTGAACACAAAAACAAAGCTGACAGGGCTGGCTTCAAACCTACAACTGGAGACTTGATAAGTTTGAGTTGTACACTCAACCCAGTGAGCTATGCAGTCGTCCAGGGGACAGAGAGAACACACTGTGGGGAAGGGACTACATGACGGGAAAGAGAACCGAATGACCTGGTACTCAGAACAGGGAAGGAACACAAAGGGGGGGTCCGATGGGCGCCTACCCTGACATCAGCCTGACACTATACACGTCCTGGTAGAGATAAAGGTGTGGGATGGATACAGGCCTGATGGGGGGAATCAGGCCTGATGGGGACACAGGACTTGTGGAGATACAGGCCTGGGGGGGCTGGGGCCTTGCAGGAGATCTTGAATATAAAAATGAAGCAAAAGGAATGATGAGAGATAAGAAGCTCCAATAATATCCATGAGCTGCTGACGACCGAAAGCAGGAGTGGCACTCATGTGCGGGAGGCTGGTTGGCAGGACCCTGCTGCCGTGATCACTGGCGTCACTCACTGCCATCTCAGCACACAGCTTTGTGTTTGCCCAGTTTGTCTCATTGTCACTACTGTTCTACCTACCCCAGTCTCGGGGGGCAAAGTGAAATCCCCCAACCCCCCCCATCCCCCCCC
>JAODJX010000065.1:34224245-34242940 GCA_026776945.1 Isichthys henryi
ACATGTGACCCAGGCGGAGACTCGAACTCGGGTCCCAGAGGTGTGAGGCAACAGTGCTAACCACTGCACCACCATGCCGCCCCATGCACTGTTATTATGCATAAAAATAAAGGCTTTATTAATGATTTTTTACGTAAACCAATATCTTTTCTTCCAAAACATTTCCAGCTAAAATCAAACCAATCAGTTTCCGTCTCTCAGGGAAGCTGATGGGGGCAGGAATCGTTGTTGCTTGGTTTGTTTTAATACATTTTTAAAAACATCATAATTTGCAATATTTGTTTTATTTTGTTGGCTAATGTCATAAAATGAAGGTCTTTTCAGTTATTAAGCGCATGTTTAATGGCTGTCGGGCTTCTGTAAGAGCCATTTCCCAAATAGGTTTTAGGCTTAATTTTTTGTTCATAAACATTCACCTTCTGTTTTGAATGCAATGTCATAAACTGAGAAAAATGGACATTGTGGATTGTAACTTTGAGTCGTGTTCAACAGAAATTACATTGTTTGGTGGTGCAACCAAATTAAAATATGCTTATATTAATAAACATTAGCAATTGTTGACCTCATTGCAGAAAGTAAACAAGAGAAACAATATCAATACCTATATGCGGGGGGGCAACATGTTTTCCTGGACAAAGAGCAGCCTTGAGTAAAAAAAGGTTGAGAACCAATGAGCTAAATGATCTGGTGAAGGTAACTCAGAGTAGCCTCCCAAGCTGTCATTGACGTGTTCTTTAGCTAATGATTTTTACCAAGATAGTAGGCTATAACCTTAGCGGTTATTCTACTGGAGAAAACTGGCAAGTGAACTTGCCCAAGTTTACAGCTGCAGGGTCCTTAAGGCCCAATCCCCCATCCTTAAGTCATTCCACTGCCCTTCAGTGCCCTAATCCATAGTCAGACATTCACTGGCCTCTTTATTCTCTATGGCTCCTACGTTTGCTTTTGCGGAGGCACAAAAGATCATTGCCTATCAACATTTTTCTCCCCAACCCAGGTCCTGTGGGTTTGCAAAGCTTCGTCCCTGAGAGTCCTTCTTCTCTGAGAGCTCAGACAAGGCTGCCCCCACGGCACAAAGCTCATCCCAGCAGGCAGTGATATTTCATGCCTCCTTAAATTTGATTTCTAATGCAATATGTGGATCAGGTCCATAAAATGAGCATCCATCGTGCCAGATGAGGGACAAAGAGCTGTTTTTGTCTCAATATGGACCCTCAGGGCCCTCCTGAAAACACCTTCTCTTCTCCACCACGGACAGGGACAGTACATCAATCTACACCACAGTCTGAGCAGAAGTTTGGCGTACGCCTCGATTGCGATGGCGTTCCTCTCTGGGAAGCTCGTTTGAAATCTCCTCTGGAGATGAGGACTTGGGAATTTAGGGTGACAACAGAAAAGTGGCCTTCTGGGATATGAGGGACATCTGGAAGTTTTTGATTGGCTGCACTGGGGAAAGACACCTCCCTAAGGCTGAATCAGAGATTTCATGTTAGGACTTGCGCTAAACTCAGTTTTAATAAAATGTTATCAAGCTTAAATATGAGTTTTATTTCCTGACTAGTTATTGAGGTAGGCTAAGCCGTAAAGTTGCATGAAAGCGTAGATCTCAGAGAGGCCATATTTTGCCCCCATTAGCTGGCTGTTACATACATGCTTACACACAACATTAGTCACTACACTACAGTCACATCTTCACTGGCATTAAAGCTCGAAAAAAAAAGACCAGGACTGTCTGCCTGGATCTATAAAGGCGCTGATAGATGTTTGAAGAGAAGCAAAAATAACTTGGTTCAGCTCCAGCTGATGGATGCCGCAGGTCTTTTTAAAAACTCATTAGAGTGAGTGACAGAACATTCCGGAACAGCGTCTTCAATGGGTGGAGGACATGCGAATTCCACAATGCTCCGCCGGACAGCCCAGCTCGAGGTGCTGACCTTCGGATGCTGGACGGAAGAATGAGAAGCAGCTGTGTTTTAATGAAAGCCCAGCTTGCCTTTTCTGCTCTGCCTCCAGGGAGTAGATGCAGGTGACCACAGCACAAGGTGACAGCAAGCAAGGGAGCATTTAATCTGATCAACTGGGGCTTTCATGCCTCTCCCTTCATTTCTTCTGGTAAACAGAGGAGTACAGAGAGTATATTTTGAAAATATTGTGTTTTTTTTTGCATTTATGTGCTTTTTAAAGAGATATCTTAACACATCTCATTACACCGGTATTTACCTTAACCCAATGTAAAACTGAGACCCACAGATTCCCTCCTTTTCATGTCTCATAAAAAGCAGCAAATGGATTTAATTGCCTAGAGCCACGGCACCGTCTTACATGTGGCTGAGACAAATCGATTTTCTACAGTGGGAGAATCCCAGAGTCCCTCTTCCAAATGTTCCGAGAGTTCACACCATTTGGGTCACGGCCCCTGTGTGCCTACGAGTTGCGCAGCGGTGGGCAGCGGTGGAATGAGTCACAGGAGCAGTTAAGAGCCTTTAAGGGTTCTTCTTGGGGGGAGGGGTGCTTTGAGTTGAAGGGGACAACACATTCCCAAGTTCTGGAGACAGATTTGACAGATGTTCCCCACTTTCCCATTACGCCCTTTTTGGTCAGAGCTGGAGGTTGTTGTTCTCCAGTTCCTACTGCCCAGTGATGATGGACAAAATGACACTTCATGAACCATTTGCTGTATCTTTTTACCCCACTAGGTGGTGCTCTCTCTTCAGAAAAGGGCACAAAGTATGACCCAAATCAAACCAAGACCACCATCTAGAGGTACCATTTTGTCCATCACTACTGCTCAGCTTGACAGATTGGGATTAACCGACCACACATCCATGCTCACGAGAAAGAGAAACACCCAAGACAAGCGACGACGGCAGCGTAGACTTAACTTATTTGGGCTTTTGAATGCAATGCACAGGCTGCATATACGCAAGACCACAATCACAATCGATATCTGAAAGCACTCATGCATGAAATGCATCACCATCTGGAGGTCTGCGGAGCATGACTGTGACTGAATGCAACATGAGCGAGAATCAGCCCTGGTCGGCTACGTTTCTTCAGCGGGTGCACTTATGCGGAGCCTTGCTTGATACGTTGCTAAACATGAGTGGGAATAGCGTACGTTCACAGTAACCTAAGATAAGAAAAATAAAACTTTATTGATCCTGGGGGAATTTCTGGTGTATACAGCAGCGAGATACGTAGAATTCAGACAGACATACAAATTACGCAAAATGGACAGAATACACAGACAAAGCACATGCAGCAAACATGTAAATGTTGTGCAAACTAATTAAAAGCACACCATACACAAAGAGAATATGCTGAAAAAACAAATATTAGGGAAATAAAATACAAATAAAAGTAAATTAGCACCTACTGCTGTTTGAGTGAGTGTCTGACCCTGTCTGCTACCATCGCACCAAATTCTCAGTGTCCTTTCCAATGGTCTCAGACCGTTGAGCAGAAAACCTGATTGTTTGTTGGGTCTGGGGTATGCCAGCGATGCCAAATGTGTTGCACGTTAAATCGGCTTTTTCAGCCGCCCGTTTGACCCAGTGTTGCTCGGTGTAGCTTCAGGCATTTTTATCACACATTACCATCTCCAGCAAGAGCCAGACCCTGAACTTCTGACCCGGCAATCTCCAGCGATGCAGGAACATAACAAACGTCAGCAGACAGGAGGAGAATGAACCGCTAACAGCACAGTGATGATCACACACAGGCAGAACCCAAAATGAAAAGGCTTAGTCTTTAACATTTCTGCTTTCTATTCTATTGATATATTTAAGGAACGATGTGGCACAGAACCAGAAGGGGGAATACCTGCAGAAGCTGCTGAGCAGACCTACAGGACACAGGAGTATGAAATGCTGGAGTCCCCCCTTTTGGGGATGAGGTGGGGGGCAGGGGGATGCTATGCACACAAGCGTTTCACTGTGCTGGCTTCCTGCTCAGGCACAGTGACATTCAGGTTGATGCTACTGCAGCACGACAAAAACACATGACCCTGCATAACCCCGAGAGGGAGGGGGTTCGAAACAGATCGATACGTATTTCACCGGTCACCTGATTCTCCCCGCTGAATATGGCAACTCCCCCCTGCAGCACCAAACATAATTGCTATGGCTGAAAATAGAAACCTCAATAAAGTTATATTAATACTCCAGTGTTATATTGCAGTGTTTACTCCGTTTACTTCAGTACTCTATAGTGTATAGTATTGTATGGTAAATCTGTATAAACGTGTATATGGGACAGGGATGGGGGAAGGGACTATCCAAAGTGCGACTTACTGGGAAATGGGGAACGGTAGCAGGTAAGGTACAGAAGGAGAAACGCGGGTTTTAACCACAAGAGGGCAAGCAGAGAGAACACAAGCAAAAAGCCAATTACAGCAAAACTATCCACATCAGAGAATGTGCAGGTACCAAACACACAATGACCAACTGGGGCACAAAGCAAGGGCAGGTGAATTCACAAGGGTAACAAGGAACAGGTGTGAGGCATTGCAATCAAACAAACTAAAGACTAGGTATGAGTCAATTCACTAACCACAAAAGACTCAAACACTAGGAATGGGGTGACCAGCAACACCTGCTGGCCAGGCAGGAAAATGACAGGGCAGGATCCTGATGGCTTTGAGTATTGGGGCTGGGACAACCCTGGGACAAGAGGGAAAATGACAACCTCATCCAGGTGGAGTAGATACAGGGAGAGGTCAGGTTATAGTGCTGGGAGTCAGAAAGGATGATGAAGCCACAAGGCTTAGACCTAAGAGTAGGCCATGGGACACTGCAGAGAGAAACCGCATGGGTACCCGGTCTGACAGCCATCCTGTCTTGGGTCCCCCACCAGGGGGCAGCATGGAGTTCATAATTGACTTATGACCATAGACAGGATGTGGCTAGTACAGCTGCAAAAGGCACACAAGGATGGAAAGTGGATGACCGGTGGGTGGATGCAGCAGGAGCGAGGTTTCCCAAAAGGCTCTAAAGGAGGTTTACTGAATGTTATATTAAAGCTAATTAATTTGTGTGGTAACAAGACAATATTTAAAATGCATAATGAGCTTTATGGAAGAATAATACAATGATTCTATTGTAATTATAATTCTATTTTAATTATAATTCTGAAACACTGTCAAATGTTGAACCCCACAGAACACATGGGGTAAAAATGGCAAATTTCTGACAGGTCTGGACTTCTGGATTATGCACAACTCACCATTAAAAACTCTTCTTTTCATGGTTGGTTTACTAACTTAATGTCCCTCTGGTCTCCCATTACTTGACCTTAGCTGAACACAATCCCAGTCTTATGTCAAGACAATCGATTCACAACAACCTGTCCTAGAGCTCTTCCATTTCCATGGCAACAAATGTTTAGTATAACTTAATACAAAGGACACAAACCACAGCATATTGCAAGATCCAAAATTTGCTTTGTGGGGTAGGTAATGTTAGTCAACAAGAAAAGCCTGAATAATCAAAATCAGAATACTGCTTTTGATACGGAATTGTTTTTCATTTGGTTAAAATTACTATAGGCAGCATGGTAGTGTAGTGGTTAGCACTGCTCTCACACACTTCTGGGACCAGGGCTTGAGTTCCTGCCATGGCTCCATGTGCGTGGAGTTTGCATGTTCTCCCGAGTTCTCGTGGGGTTTCCTCGGGGTACTCCAGTTTCTCCCCACAGGCCAAAAACATGCTGAAGTTAATTGGAGTTACGAAATTGCCAGTAGGTGTGCATGTGTGAGTGACTGGTGTGTGACTGTGCCCTGTGATGGGCTGGTGTCCTGTCCTGGATTGTTCCTTTCCTTGTGTCCATAGGCTCCAGACCCCCGGTGAATTGAACAAGTGATTATAGAAAAGAGATGAATGGATACTACAGAAATTACCAGGCATCATAAAAAATGATAGAGCACCTGTGAAGACCGTTACTGTTAAGAGCTAATATATTTAGCAGCAAGACAAGCTGAGGATGAACACAACAGAGGGTGACATTCTAGAGAAACAAAGATCTTAGTGGGGAAAACAGGCTGAAAACAGCAGTGGGGGGGGGGGGGGTCCAAGGCCACTGAGTGCCTGAGATGGCCTGACATCACCCAGCCAGAGACAGGTGTCTGTTTGGCTGCTCACTGAAACTATTGCTATGAGAAGAGTGGTGGTCTTCCCGCCACCCAGCCAGCAAGGGTAAGATTCCTGAAGCCCCCAGGTAATGGTTTATAGCAACAGAGGTGGATAGTTCAGCTCCAGAAAGTACAAATCCAAACCAAGATTTTGTTTCAACCAACCACTCGAGCATAGTCACAGTCACAGAGTCCTGAAGTGTTTGGTTGAATCACCACTGAGTAGTGAAGTACAAAATGACACTTCATGAACCATTTGCTGTATTTTTTGACCCCACTAGATGGTGCTCTCTAAATAAAAAATGGCACAAAGCAAACCAAGAGCACCATCTAGTGGGGTCGAAAAATACAGGAAAAGGTTCATGAAACGACAACCAAGTCCAGGAACTATGAACATGAGATGTCTGTTAATGCCTTCTGGCCAGACTCTTGCTGAGACGGATCACAAGCACAAAGGCTTGGCCTGCTGAGCCACAGACCACCCCAGGCCAGGTGACTGGATGGTTGGAAGCCTTGAGTTTGAAAATGAGAAAAAAAAATAAATGTACAAATGTGGTGATGTCATACAATGAAGACTGTGATTGGTTAAAGAAGTGAAATACAAGCCCCAACCTTGGTTGACATGTCGAACTTGGTAAAATCAGGATGTGCATGTGCTCTCTGAATGTAAGCTATTACAGGAGACTAATTAGCTCATAAATTTGTAATTTAATTTCTTGAATGGTAAGAAATCGACTTAGTTTTTTAATATTCATAAATTTCAGGCAACATACATCTATCTCAAATTATACACTGACATCAGTATTGGAACATCACAGTGTTTAGGAACAACGTAAATAAGTTCTGTTTTCAAATATGACTGTACACTTAACATCTAAGATTGATTAAAATGTAGATTTGGAGTAATTAGTACATGAATGGATAATTATGTTTTTCTATAATCCTCCCAAGCTCTCAAACATGGTGGGAAAATTCTAGTCATCAGTTATGAATATTCCTGGGGTGAGTATATGGTTACATGGAACCCAGGGGTGTGTACAGGGGCGGGGTCTTCCCCTGTCATTCACGGATTCAAAACACATCATTGGCTAATTATAAGGTTGGACCCCTGATTGGCCCAGTCCCAAGAAAGGAACTTCCTGTCTAGGAATCGTAAATGTACACAGTGTGTCTGTTCCCATGAATGGGCATCTTACTAATGATGGCTTTGCCTGGATTAGCAGCTACGTCATAAAGGAGGCCACTGCATTCAGCGATGACCAGTTATTACAGTGCAGCCAGAGATTTAATTAAGATCAGAAACTCCATGCTTGATATACACTGTATATGCACTGGGCAGCTGGCCTTCTTGCTTTGTGTGCCTAGTCTGGTGTGGTTAATGTCTATGTTTCTGTCCGTGTCTCTGTATCTCTGAGTCTATCTGGGTCCCCATATCCCTGCTTCTGTATGTCTCTGTATTTCTGTTCATGTTTCTTTGATCTCTGGTCTGTGTTTCCATGGTGCGTGTTTCAGTTCATGTGTCTCTGGTCACTGTCTTTGTCTCTGTCCATGTCCCTGACCTCTGTCTGTGTCACTTTTAGGTTTTGTCCTTCAGCCATACACTATTGAGTCCACTGCATGCTTTGCCCCCCCACCTGATACCCCCTTTCTGTGGTGTACTGTCCTCTAACATGGTTTGGAGTGTTTGCATATTCCTAGTCTGATCTGATGATAATAAAAGTTAGATTTTCACTATGGCCCTGGGGTCACTAAATTAAAAGACCTTCAACGTTTCATACTGGATGTTTGTGCCTTGGAAGAGCGAAACTCCTGCACTTCTTGGTTTAGTTTGGATTCATTAGAGCTGCCTGTCAGGTGCCTTCAGAATCTCAGCTGTGGCCTTCTTCTTAAAAAAAAGAAAACAGCCATTTCCGAAGGGGCGGGCACTTAAGTGAGCGTTTCACACTAACCTTGTGGGGAGGTTTAGAATTAGATTTAAAGCTGTATTATAAAAATCAAATTATTTAGCGAAGTGCCCTTAGAGGAATGCTGAAATTGTAATTCGAATCTCACAGTAGTTCCAATATTCTGGTAATATCCAGCTATTCCTGAGCCTGAATGACTAATTTGGGAGGGGGGTAAAGGCAGAGCAGCTCGGTGTTCCATGGAAACAATACGACTTTTTTTTTTTTTTACATTATGTGAGAATCACAATGACACCCCCCCCCCCCCCACCCACAGTTAAGACAGACAGCCCCTGAAAACCACCCCAAAGTCACTTCAGTTAAACAGGCACTAGGATTTTGAAGGTACACCGATTTTCTATACCCACAGACTTGGGAGATGCTGCCTATATAATAGATAAGAACATTAAATTAAAATGGACATTTACAGTTTAGCGTGAATCAGTAACTCAAACATTCCTGCCTATCTGGGAAGCACAGAGAAGCCTAAATACACAAACAGACTCTGCTAAAATTAGCTTCTCCCTCCACTCCCAACAAATGAATATATTAATTGAGGGCAGATTTGTTTTTTAATGTTTTATTTAGCATTTCAATTTATTGTTCCCAGACATCACGGCGCTTGGAGTCGCCCTCGAGTGGGGGTCTCTCCAGTGGTGAACACAGATGCTGTCCCCTCTGAATTCTGCATCGTGGACCCCAACTCACACCTGAAAAGGACCAACCCGGTACTGGGATGTATGTTACATTTAGACCTACAACACCACCCCCCCCTCCCCGCCCCCCCCCAGTCAATCTGCATGGTTCAGTCCAGACGCCGCGAGTCAAAGAGTCCAAGTTTTCCTAATAAACCCAGTAAAAGTCAAAGACTCCTCAGATGAGGTTGAGACTCGTTGTCTGAGGCAGTCACAAAAGAATATCAATATAATATCTGGGCAGAGAGGAACTGATTGTACTTTAACTGAAAGGTCACTCTTATATTACAGGGGTGGGGGGCTACAAATGGTTCAGTCGAGTGTTTAATCAAGTCGCCCCCAGAGAAACCTTCACATCTTATCTGCATGTCGGTGTGTCAGCAAAGAACATGGCAGAACGTGACATGAATGCAAACTCACCGCAAAATGTTACTGATCAATTACCATTCGGAATAATTAATATCAAAACTCATGAGAAATAAATAATGCAGGAATGCACACACGTCTGGAACAGGTAACTACGAAAATTAATTTTCATCGCTTGTTCTGAAAACATGACCATCAACATGCAGACTAGTGTAATATGGGGAAGACTCAAACTGTCAAAGTAATTGCATAATTGATTTTACATTCATTGTTATGAAGGGCCAATTTGTCAAACCTTATTCTAATCTGAACATTAATTTCAATCACCTTGGTAGGAGTTTGGGGTTAGGGTGGGAAAAAATATAATTAAACTCAGGAGGTAACATCTCCAGTTTGGTTCATGGTGGCTGTGGAGGACATTTAACGTTCAAACGTGGGAGATTCTGTAAATGTCACCCAGCCAGACAGAAAGACAGCTGTGCTCATGACAAGAATTTAGACACAAGGCTTTTCACGTCATTATTATTTTCTGCAAAAATCCCTCTGCCATACCTCTCGCTTCAAGGGGGGTGTGAACTATATCAGCGAAGCAGACAGAAGTCGGGTTTGAATTAAGGGTTCCCTGGTTGAAATTAAGGGTTCCAGGATTAAATTTAAGGGTTCTACAGCTGTAAGTAAGGGTTCCTGGGCTATACTTATGGGTTCCATGACTGGACTTAGGCGTTCCCAGGGTGACAGTGAGGGTTCCCTGCTAGACAGGTCTGGTTGATAACACAATAGTAGATCTTATCTGTGACTGGACATCAATGGCGAGCATGTGGGAGAACATTTGGTGATGAGTGGAGACACCCGATGCTGCTGTCATTTTGAGTTGCCACATACAGGAACAAACCTGGTCCACCCATAAAGGTTGTGCACAGGTTGTAAATTAGGGGGTAAATTCACCCAAAATCATCCCTGGGTGGACCCCCCAAGACCCATCTGGCCAAACACCACATGCCGTTTAGTCACTTCTGGAGTGGGAGGGGCGATCACAGTTACCCCAGGTGTTCCCCTTTTGAGGGAGACACAATGGTGAGTGAAGAAAATGAATGAGTGATGAATGAGTGAATGAATGAATGAATGAATGAATGAATGAATGAATACATTTATATGGCATTTTTCAAATACTCAAAGCACCTTACAGAACTCTTGGGTAGCCACTTCAACCACCACCACTGTGTGGCCCCCACCTGAATGATGCGCCGGCAGCCATTCTGCACCAGTACGCTCACCACACAGTATTTAAGGTGGTGAAGGGGCAGGAGAGAACTCACCAGTTAGACACTGGGGGTGATGGACATGAGCTGATCTGAAGGGGATGCACTGCGCAGGAAACCATGTGGGTGTTGAACGGCCCACGTCCACGAGGACGGGGCAAGGGAGTGAGACAGCGGCCGCGATTACCCAGTGCGTTACGCTGACTGGGGGATGCTTCAGCCGAGAGGCTGGATGGGCGGTTATTTATGAAGCGATTTTCAAATCAAACAAGTCACTGGTCCCACAATATGCTAGCAGATGAGCTTTTTGTGTCCGCTAATGGATCTGCACTTAATGGGGCTAAAAACACACACACACACACACACGGTGTACATCCCTTTTTTTGCCTGCACCGATTAGCCTTGGCTGATACCAGAGTTAGGAAAGCTGTAGTAGAAGTTGGTGCACGTCGGGTGGGGGGGGGCGTTTGCAGCTCGGCATGTTTCCATGGCGACCACTGCTCATTAAAACACTGCGGCGTGCCGGCTGCCTCTGGGACTGCGGATCTGCCACTGGGGTTATTGTCTCTACTTTCTTCATTAACTTCACTCGCTGGCTCTACCTCACGGTATCATCAATGAGCTTAACTTATTTAGTTCTCCTCTCATGAATATTTCACACAAACATGCTGGAATGTGCAAAACACCACCCTGCACCCCCTCCACTGCTGCCATCCGAACCTTTACAGGCTTCTGCCTATTCCTAGAGGGATTTATAAAATTTTATTACAAGCTATTAGCCTGGGTCGGTGTCTGAATTATTATTAAGATGGCAGCAACTATAGGCGAACATGTGACCAGAAGGGATGGGATGTGATTGGGCATTACAGACGCCAATCAGCCAATGATGGCACCCCTTATTTTGGCTCACCTCTCTCTCTCCTCCTCTCAGAGAATATTGAAGTATGAATTTGAAAATGTGTTAAGGAGCCGTGGAAGGCGGACCCAACCCAGAGTGGGCGGGACTAGAGTGCACTTGGTTTAAACCAATGGGTGCTGATTATGTAACCAATGAGACATGAGGATAGACTGCAGTGCGATTTGCACCATAAACTCATCTCTTGGTATTTTGGGCCTCATTCCTCCCATCAGCGCGCTGTTCCGTGTGATTTGACTTATGGGTGATGTTGCAATTGTTAAATTCTCCAATTCAGACCCTCCTGAGGCACCAGTTTAATATGGCCACACATACGAATGGCTGAAGAGGCTACAGAGACTGGCACTGAGTGATATTCCGGTTTGTACTCGGGCAGCATAGATTTAGATAAAGTTGCAGCATGTAGATAAACCACCATGATGTCTGGCAATGATAAATTAAAATGTTAAACACGCTGTAGTTCTGCCACTTTCCTCTTCTTTTTCAAAAAAGATTCTCTGCTATAAATCGGCAGAGATATTTTCCTCTTTGTGCTGCATAAATTCACAAGTGCAGGCTGAAATGATCTCATCGACACTGGCTTAGGAGATGAGAGATCTATTTCATGATCTGCTGTGGTCCCCCCCTCCTCCCATCACCCTTCTGAAAATTTTCTTCTCAGGTTTTCATCCACAGGAGCAGCCCCGAGACATCAGTCTCTCAGACACTAAGCAGACATTGCTTAAGAATGCTTCTCACAGGCTTGTGATTGTTACAGTCTCCTTGCACCGGTAGCATTAACAGCATCTAATCAACATGTACAATAGAACTTCGCCAATCTGAACCCAAAGAACAGCTGTAAAGTCAAGAGATAGAGGGAAGTAACAAATCATTCTCACCAGAGAACATGTCAATGGTGAAACTCGTCCGTGATTTGACAGTTTATTATTGAAGCCAATGGCAAGTTTTGGACTGAGGCTAAATTTTGTGCTTACAAATCTAAGGGCTTGACCAAAACTAATTATCTTCTTCTGCGGCCTCTACGACCAATCAAATGGGGGAGATTTTTCAAGGACCTTGCTTAAAGTTGGACAGTTTGGCTAAATCAGTTGCGCTGTTCACCAGCAAACAGCCAAGGACCTGTGTGCTGGGAGGTGGGTGTCAGTCGAACGGCAAAAAAGGGTGGAGCTTAATTTGTACCAGTAGGAGAACTGGGAAAATGGAATGTGTTAGACTACACACATCCCATCATGCTCCTCTGAGACATACCCACACATACAAAGGTGAGAGCAGAGCTTTGGGTCAGACGTTCATCCAGCAGGCACCTTGCTGAAGGGCCCAACAAAGATGTGACTATTCCACCAAGGACGGGATCAGGTAACCATCCCATCACAGATGCAGGGGCCACACCAGCTGAGCCACACCCTGGTCAGAGTTGAGTGTTCTCCGGGTATTATGAACAGGTGTTAACACAGAAACATACCCTGAATTAAAGGTAACATCAAGTCATGCTCACAGGATCACACAATCCCCATTTAGAGCAGCCTGTAATAACCCTCTTATAGTTATTTGAGAGCAATATTCTGGTCTTAACTCAGATTTACTGGGGTTATTACAGATGTATGACAGTTTACGTTCTCCTGCCGCAGACAGAGTGCTTTCTGCTTAGTTAGTACGCATGCAGCATTAGGCAGGAAGACAATTTGGTGGCAGTGAGATACATAATTCCCCTTCGCAATTATCGGCGGTTCAATGTCTGATGGACAATTTCAGCTGTTGCTCTGGTGGCAGGAACTAATAACAAACATCAGAAATGCTGCTGGTGGAGTCAGGGAGATGGAGCCTGCTCTCCTCCGTCGGGGAGGAGTCAGGGAGATGGAGCCTGCTCTCCTCCGTCGGGGAGGAGTCAGGGAGATGGAGCCTGCTCTCCTCTTTCAGGGCTTAGCTGGAGTAAAACAGGTCAGCAGTGGGACTCTTAAAACCCGATGTTAAAAGGTGGGCAACAAGTTGTAAATAAAAGGTTCTATTGCATGTCTTTGAAGGTGGGAGTGAGTGGAGTCCATGAAAAGGAGAATGAGTGTCAGGGATCAGGGATGTTCCCTACATCTTTCCATTTTAGCCATTTGACCTTTGCTGCTCGAACAAACAGCAGCGAACCAGTTACAGTACCAACCAGATCACACGAGCAAAGACAGAATAATGTGCATTTTGGAGCACTGATTTTGTGTTGGATTTATGAGATCAGGATGGTACCTTTGCCAAAAAGAGCTTTTCCAGTTTGTATTCAGAACATACAATGTATACACCCTGCAATTGGCTGCCAGCACAAGAGGGAAGCTGAAGCCAGGCTTACGTCTGAGATGCCAAAAAACTCACCAGAGTTTTTTTTTGATGTCTCACCAGACATCAAAAGGGGAGAAAAATCACTCAAGTGGAAATGCTCAGCTTTCCCGTTCCTACCCCAGGGTGGAAAAACATGCCTTCAGCGATGAATCTGTATAATGGATGCTGGCCGACTCAGTGGCGACCCCTAGAGGACACTTGGGGCACTTATCGTATTAGCACATTAACGCACGCTAACACGAGTGCTCAGTTGGCGTGCCGGCGTGTGCTTCTGTACAACAATCTGCCGTGATGAAGCCATGAAGTACGGACATTCAGAGACAGGACTACCAGCATATCAGTGGAACGAAATGCAAAAGTCAAGCAGTTTTTCAACATGAACATTGAATATGAAAGTTTAAGTTCCAAACCTTTGAATCAGTTTCTCCGTAGGATGCATGCTAATGTCCATCACCGTCATCTGTTATGGTTTCATTTATTTAAAGCCTAAACATTAGCCACAAATTTGTGGAATTAAAAAATTCTCCTTTCTCCAATTTTTCATAGATGAAGCAAAATCTAATCGGAGTACAGCAAAGGAATCCATCATCCTCAGGTCTAGAAAGTTCAAATCCAGACCAAGATTCTGATTTACCCAACCAGTTGAGAATAGTGAGTCAGTCACTGAGTGACTCAACTGGCTGGTTGAACCAAAATCTTGGTCTGGATTTTTCTTTTCTGGACCTGAAATTTTCCACCTCTGTCTAAACAGCTGTAATATTACCGGTGCTGCTTCAGTAAACATACACTCTGCAACCCATTAAGGTGATTTTTAAAGTAATTCGGCTTTTTTGTTCTGCAGGGAACATCAGAGAGAATCCTCTCGACATCATGACCGTTGAGATAATGCGATTCCCAGCAGGTCAGCGTCTTGGTGTATTTATCATCTATTACTTGTCCAGCATATCATTTAGACATAACTGGCTTTAAATGGACAGGTTTCAAATCCCAGGGTAATTTTAAGTTGCATGATTCATTCTCTTGTGTGATTTCCAGAAACATTACAACAATTAGCTTGTTGTTTACTTAAGATGGTTAATCAAATATTACCATCGGAGGCTCCCTGGTCTCACCATCAGCAGGTCGAGCTTCTAGCTTGCACTCATCTCGATGCATTTTTTAACGCAGAGACGTTGCATTGCATGATCTGATCGATGATGTTACCGTCCTTGTCTCGTAACAGAGCCGAAAGGAATTCAGCATATAGTCTGCAGAACCCATAACAACTAAATGTCCCCACAATGTAATGTATACTTGGACCATAGACACACACACACGCATGCACTACAGAGGTCTGGCCTTCCTACAGTAGGAGAAGATTACAATTGAATCGTAACTGAGGGGAATAGCTGCCACATTACTTATTACGCATATCCAGTAGATTGGTTCACTACTACGGACTGACTGGCCATCCTTCAGAGACGCACTCTGAAGTCACTTCCCGGGGTTACAGAGTCTGTGTCTCTACCTTCGTAAAGGTGAGAATAGCCTCCTCTGAACATCCATTTCAGGGGAGCGAAAAGCTTGAAATTAAAGCCGGAGAAGGACGACACGAGACCAGAAAAAGAGCTGACAAAGGTAACTGCAAAATTAGGGCCCGGCCCACTTTGATACACCAGCTGCCCCCCAAACAAAAGGCAATGAAACAAAAAGGAAGTGTGATACGACTCCAAGGTACAACACACTGAGCATCTCGGCAGCTGGCGAACATCTGGGTTTGTTTACCCAAATCCTACAAGACCGGCAAAACAAAAACTCAAAATATCACACAAAAAATTATTTTTTTCTTCTTTTAAGTAAAGATTAGTTTGAAGAAAACAAACCCTGGCCTACAGAAGACAAGCATCCCTGTGGATATGGCAATGTAATTGCCTTCAAGAGGCTGTTGACAGCACAAGAAAGTATGGATCTGCGTGTCGGGTAGCCTGGGCGGGGCTTAGGATGAGCCTTGAGCAGCGGCACCAGATTATCGTCATTGCACTTGAAAAAAACGGAGAGGGCTTTGGGGCGTCCACAGAGACACACGTCTCCCTTGGAGGGGGAGAGCTTTGCTTGGTGATGTTCAATTCCATGAGCTTCTGGCTATTCGCCACGTCCATTGTTGAATTTTTAACAAACATGGTGACAGAAATGAAATACAAGCCAGTGCTGTAATGGCTCCGGACCAGTGGAGGCGGCGAAAAAACTGCATTTTTATGTCGATGTGCTAAGGGACACCAGCTCTCCAGTGCACTGCAGACTTCATTCTGTAGGTGAGCCATCTATACTCTCATACAAATGTGTGTAATTGCGATTCCACATTCGTACATATTATCGTCATCTATCTGGGCCGCTGTCCTCAGGAAGGAGATTAAACAATGAAGCACAGCACCAAGCATAAGCTAAGCCCCCCCACTCCCGATCTACACCCTCCCCAACCCCGGCAGATGCTGTGTAGCACCACAGATCTGGCCACAGGGGGGCGAGAGACGGATCTCCTCTGACGCCCCCCAGGAAGGTTTTATAGACAGAGGCTGGAGGTAAGAATTTATTAAAGAATCAATCATGGCTGTGCAAGGGGACTACAGCCTTTGTCGGAATTTTCTGGAAAGTCAAGAATATTCTCAGATTTGTTGCCAATGCTACTGTTGTTCTTCCAATCCTTTGTTGGCCACCATTTTCCTACTCTGAACTTTGACGGGTTTGTCAGAACCTGAAGCTCTCCAGTCTGTGGGACCGGCTGTGATCCCCAAACCCGAAGACATTGTGTTGAATGGCCAGTGGTAGCTGACACTGGGTCTAGAACTTCTACACAACCACCACACACCAGTGACTTACCGATTGTCAGGCGGTGACTTCCTTAACCTGCTCCCAAAAGGTAGTAACCAGGGGTGACCATCAGGGAGAATTCTAACAGGCATTTTTTTTTTTTACCAAGAACCTGCCATTTATAAAGGTAACCAGCTTCATTTTGACTTTTCTCAATCTGACACAGACTAGACATGACCATATACAGACAAGACGATGATCTCTGGCACTGACATGTTGGACACCCACTGTACGTACAAAGCGGCAGCTTGCGGGCAAAGTACATGCTGGGAACCTGCATTAAAATACATAAAAGGCAGCATCAGTCCCACAGAAAGTCCGGCGTTGGTGATGCACCGGCTTGAGTTCGGCTCAGCGGACGGCGTCAGTAACCTCGCGGTGGTCTGGGGAAAATGCCAGAGCACGTTGGCCGGATGCAGACTGGAGCATTTCCCGTAAATTGCCCGTACGTGATTTAATCGGTAACCCGTCATGTAGGAACACCCCCATCCCCATTTTCGGCTGCGTTTTCCCCACCTGCCTTAATTGCGATCAATCTTCTGTGAGCTTGGCTCTACTTTCAAGCCACTGCAAATCGACCGCTTTTTTCTTTTTAATTAACTTTTAGAATAAGAGATACATTTTTTTAATGAAGGCAGCGTTCGCTGTGTTAATTAGCAGCGAGCTGGCGTGTCCAACCGCACTCGCCGTAATTATGCTGTTGGGTTAAGAGACTTGGACAAATGGCAGTTATACGTGTGTCTAAATCAGATAATATTGGGACAGACTAATGGGGTAATCAGTTTACTATAAAATTAAAATACTTTGAACCTGTGGTGTCAAATTGCCTATTTACTATTGTGGGTAAACAGTAATCTAGTTCTTAGACAGGAGTGGAGAATGTGAAATGGCCCAACACACACACACACACACACACACACACACACACACACACGCTGCACCTACAAATAGCACATCCCTGAAATTGTTATCTGAATTCCCATCCAGTCACGCCGCACAGGGAGCTGGCAACACAGGACAAACACACATCTCCGTACAGCATGAGAAAACCCAGGCAGCATGGGGATCTGACCCCACACACACACCGGGCAGAGGAGGGACCTAAAGCTCAAACCCAGGAGGACTGAAGCAACAGGTCCTACCAGTGAGCATCCAGGCCAAACCGCTCTTACACAGTCATAAATAAAATATGGAAAAACTGAACCCCCAGCATTTGTTTTCATTACTTCACAATAGTCTTTCAAGTCAGTTCGGTATGACCAAGCAGCGAGAGCATCGTAGGGGGAAAAAACGACCTGTCAAACTGTCAAAAAGCAGGCAAGGCCGTGGACGGCTTAATTCTCAGCATTTCCGTGTGGGCATTGCCGCTCTTGCTTAGAATTTGCCGTGCATAGATGATGAAATGTCAGTGGTAATAGGCTTTTCCCCGTCCTTAAAGGAAGTCCCCCGACAGTGACATTTAGATTTGTGCGATTTCAGGCCCGCTTGCCCGTGGCCGACGAGACGTGGCGCCGGCCAGAGAAGCGGCTGCTTGCCTTTAATTGGAAACCCGGTGATCAGATCAAAATTAATTAATAGGCTGAACAGGAGAGAATGAGAAAGGTGAAGAGTAATTCTGCCAGATGGGCTCTGAATCCACAAGCTTTCCGGGGGGGCCTGAAAGGTTCTGTATACATGGGGGGTGGGGTCCTGAAAGGTGCTTTATACATGGGGGGGGTCCGTCCTGAAAGGTGCTGTATACACAGTATAAACATAAAAACAGAGCAAGCAGTGGATCCTACATGGAAAAAACAGCTGGGGGGGGGTAATCAGACACTTTTTATTGGATAGTTTCTTATTTATGAGAAAAGCTTTACTATAGTTTTATATCGTTTACTATAGTATAGTTTCATACAGTCAAACTTGCCAATCAGAATTTAAAGGAAGAAAGTCCTGCAATTATGACCAAGCTGACTGGCTGGATGGATGGATGGATGGATATTATGGAGATGACACCGTACTGTAATCAGAGTACATAAATACGCATGATTTGTTCTGCAGTATCGTGACAAAAATCCAGGGAAGTCAGACGCTGTGACGTATTTTTCCCGAGCAGAAATGGAACTAAGGAGCCCTGAGTCAATAAGTCTCATTCTGCCACAGAAAATGGAAATTAGGTGTAGGGAGAGAAGACTCCTCAGAACATTTCCAGCTCCCCCTGGGCAGGCTGGGGGGGCGGGA
>JAODJX010000065.1:34249035-34267379 GCA_026776945.1 Isichthys henryi
TAAAATATGTTTTTCTGTGTTATTAATTTTGCCCCAAAAATATTTTCACAGCTCAAAATCCTTTTTGGGGGGGGGTGGGGGGGGGAAAGAGCTTCATTTGCATCCTGAGCTCCAGTGAGTGGATCAGAATTGCACCCCGACATTTTACAGAATCAGCAATCCTGTCCTCTTTCGTGTTTATTTTCGTCGGCTAACCATGCTCGGCTTGTGAAAGGCCCGGTATCAAAGTCTATCCCGCAGCACGGCGGCCAGACTTCAGCAGCACCACAACGGTCCCCATGGATGCTTTTTGCATATAAAAAGATCATTTTTGTTTGCAAGTCCTGCCACCTTCAGTCATTGTTTAGTACAGAAACGATGCAAGTTGCGCTTGCAGTCCCAAAATGCAGATGAACAAACAACATTTGACTCTTAAGAACGGATCAGTTACTTCTTATAAATGTATCATAATTATCTCTATAAGTTAATGGTTGGTTTGCAGGGAGCCAGGTTCCTCTGCCATGTTTGTACACTTAGTTGGCACTTCATTACAACTAGCTAGCACTGGCAAGGACAAACTTTTGCCTCCAGAAACACTTCAAGGGTACAGGAACTGCATTCACAGAAGCCTTCCAGCAGACCATTCTTATACCGAGCTGTTATTTTTGCACTTGTGGTTTTGCTGTTAGCTTTAATGAGTCTGCCCATTCTCCTCTGACCTCTCTCATTAACAAGGTATTTTCAGCCACAGAAATGCCTTTGACTGGATCTTCTCTGTGAACTCGAGACACCGCATTGTGTGAAAATTCCAGAACTGCGGCTGTTTTGAAGATGCCAGAAACACTAGGCAGGGCGCCAACAATCAAATGTCTTACCCATTCCAAGGTTTAGCCACATAGCTCGCGAATATCTTGACCCTGATTAGTTACAGCCACATGATTGGCTGTTAGCGCTAACAAGCGGCTGTAGCTAACAGCATTGATTGTATATTAACATTCATTTGAAGGAAGACCAGCCCCGGTATCCTGTTAGTGTTCAGCCTTGGTTCAGTTAAACACATATCAGGACTACGATACGACACCACTCACTCCAAAAGGCTCACGCAGCCAGCTTTCCGCTGAATGGGGCTGCAATGCGGATGTAGCAGTCTATATTTTGCAGCTGTATGGTATGACGAGGTTCGTACCAAATGTGCGACGGTGGCTTGGAGGTACTTGAGGGATCATGCTGACTCTGGGCTGCGTAGGAGATTCCCGTGGACCCCAGCTAATTCCTTTTTAGTAGAATTGTGAAAATAGACGCTCTTCTGATGCACTACGATCAGAACTAGAGCTGCAAAAAGCTTTGTCCGTGTCAAAACTTTGCTCCAATTTTTAAATTCTTCGGAGCCCAAAACACGAGCTTTAAGAAATATCGGGAGAACATCAGAGGCACCAGGGGAACCTTGTGTGTGAAGGGCAGCGATGCTGTAAGCCGCTGCGGTGGAGGTGTGCTGTGCCACCTACTCTTACAGCAAACCTGAGTACTGAGCAGTCAGCAGTCTTACAGTCTGTCTTTGTTCTCCAGTGTTCTTGCTACAAATTACATCAAAGTGGGATTTTGCTTCCATAAATCCGTTCGTCTTCCAACCTCTTTTCTTAGTATCAGAGAGGGTTTAGAGCCTATCTGAGGCAGTATGGGGCACAAGGCTGGGATACACCCCAGGCAGGAAGGCAATCCATGTCAGGGTACACATACACACACACACCAATCAGTCTAGGTTGTTTTTAATCGCACTAGGAAAACAGAGTACCAGGAGGAACGTCATATAACAGAGTGAGAACCAGCTCTCCACACAGCCGGTAGAGGTGAGGTTCAAGTCCCAAACCCTAGAGGTCTGTGCTACCTACTGTCTACAGATGTGTAGGGGATCTTTGAAGGTCATCAGCCTGAAAACTACAAGTCTCAAGATTCCCAAAGTCGACAAAGGTTAGTTAGGTCCAAGCATCATACAGTTAAGACACACGATGTAAAAAAATAAATAAAAATAAAAAACATTAAAAAGAATGTGTGCCTGTTCCAGTAGACAGAGGTGCAATTCTTCCATACAATAAGAGTGTAGGCAGTGTCAAGCAGAGAGCGACTGAACCAAGGACACTACAGTCAGGGGAAAATGATCTCTTGTACTCTCGATTCGCTTAGCAAAATTGAGGCCTCCTAAAAAGACAGAGCAATTCACGTTTCTCACCAGGCGATGAGATGACGGATGGTTTTCCATCGAGGCCTGGTAATGGAATCCTGCTGGGAGACCAAAAGTAGCAACGACACGAAGAGCCCTGGCTTTGTCACGCCTGACGGGGGTCAGATCGATGCTGAAAAGTGCGATGATAGAATTCTGAGATGAGGTGCAGTACGATGGGTGGGAAGACGCCGTTGTTAGTCACGGTGGCAGACGCTGGATGTAGCAGATTATAACATAAGCATCTGGGTCTGGTGGTTCTGAAAAGGTCACTTTGGCCCCGTTGGCCACAAACAGTAACTACATTAAAGGGGCCCCAAACCTCAGGGACCCCATAGAGATGTCTGGTTGAAATGGTGGTAACGGGTGCGAGGGGTCCATTAAACTTGGGAACACGGCCTGCAGTGTCAGAGGAAGAGGCGTGTTACACTTAGAGACAAGGGCATCTGAAATCAAGCGGATTCACCAGAGCAGGCAGATGTTTCTCTCGCTCTCCTCCTGACAGTGAAGAGAAAAAACACTGGCAAAAAAAAAAAAAAAAAGACAAGAGGTTCCGGAAAGGCGAGTACCCCGGAAAAAAGACACTCACAGGTGAATGCAGGGTAACGGACAGGATCACAAGCGAGAGTGCATGTGGCAGCGAGTGCGAGCGGGCGGGCAGTGGTGGAGGCAGAGGGGACTGCATCAGCGGCATGAAAGAGGAGGGGGGCGGGAGAATGACGATAGTGTGGGAGGGAGGAGGAGAGGAGGAATCGGCTGCCGGGAGTGAAGGAGGCCAGAAGATAGATAAGCAGAAAATCTGAGGTCTTAGATTGGGAGGGGGTCCGGGGGCTGAACCAAATACAGCAAGAACGCCGGGGACAGGAAGTAGGAAAAAGGTATGTCAAGGGTGGGGGCGGTAGTGAACAGAGATGTCGATAAAAACCAAGGCGTCTGCATCCAGGCTCATCGATCTCTCAAATACCCCCAGCAACCGTCTTTCTGACTTCAGGATCACGTGGGAAAATTTTCCCAACCGTTAGAGAGGAACTCAAAGGGTCAAACACCCCTATGGAGACAACTTTGTTCAATAGATGTGTAGCAGATTGACAGACGGCCCTCATAACCAGAGCCTGACCACCTCTGCGCTTCTCCTTTGAAAGGCTTCTTTTATTAAAAAGAAACCTACAAGCGTAGATTTGAAAATAACTGGTAAGAACTTTTCTGGTTAAACAATGCAAAGAGCTGTAAACTCTTGAAACATTATTTCACTGCTAAAGAATTTTTTTTTGCCAAACAACTAAATATTATCACAAATAATGTCAACGATCATCACAGCTTGGCAACTTCAGTTTATACAGATGAAAGTCAAGGAAAACCTGGCTTGCTAAAATGCAGCAGGAAAAGTTAACTTCAACCTGTCAGTGAAACCTACACAAAGACGCAGACATTAGTAACTAAAAACAAGAAAAGAAACCCCGCCAACCCGAGGATAAATTTAACATTGCATAAACACAGCGTCTTAAATCTTCACCTTTTTAGTCTTAACTGCTTTAGAAAGTGTTTCTCCAAAACAATCTTTCACAGGAACCACGAGAGCAATGAGCCTGAGAATTCCTCAGTTCAGCGTGCCGTCTGATTGGATGGCGCAGGCTCATTCCGGAAAGGCATCAATCACAGAATGGCAGGTGTCACTGCCCCCCCTCCCCAGGAGGAACCTTAATGTCACTGGGCAGTTCTTTCTGCCTTCAACGGCGTAACCTGCGATGACAGACGGACAATGTCCATTTTCACTCATAACCACGACAAAATCTATAACGATGATAGCGCGACTATGCTATGGTGGGTAAACAGGACTTAAAAACCCATTTCAAAACTGGTTGAAGCATGTGATCCAAGCTGACGTTAAGTCACCATTGTTTTTACCGTGCTCATAGATACGCTCCCTCTTCCGAACGTCACGCAAGGCTAACATGGGAGATTGTGCCCTGGACGAGATGGCAGGTCCCCGGCGTGTGACGGACGGATCATCTGTGTCCACGACGTGCCGCTTCAGCTCACCGTTTCACATGTCGTGGGCTTAGTCCTCGCTAATTACGACGGGGTAAGAACATAAGAAAAGCCAAGCATGTTTGATGAGAGGCGAATGGATTCAGCAGGGCGGGAAGCAGTGGGCGGTGAGTGGCTTCTGCAGCCGGAAGGTCGGTGGTTCGAGTCCCACCCTTGATAAAGCAGCAACAGCTAGCTAGTAAATGAAGAAATAAGGGATGCCAGGTCCCGCATGATAAAGTCTGCAGAACAGAGGGTGAATCACATTGTATGTCGATTCAGAACAGGACACACTTATTTTTCAATATGGGATAATCCTGTGAAATACAGGGTGGGTAGCAGCTCTAATAGAACCATGAATGAGGCTCCTAAACTGCTCCAGGGCCCCCGGGGTAAATGGCCTGAACCTGACCTCTGAACCCCAGCCACTTCTATATGCGTATGTCTCGAAGCAGAGCATGATGGGATATGGGAGAAGAGGAGCAGCACCACCTCCAGCACACCGTGTGCGTGACCGTGCAGCCATGACCAGGAGAGGTGTCTAAATAATGGCAGTCTGCCTGTGCAGGTTCATGGCAGCTGCACGCGTTTGGAAAGCGATAGAGCAGTGCAGCGTTCGACGGAGTTCGACGCCGTCTATGTGGGCGAGCTGGCAAATGGGAGACAAGGGCTTGGGATCAGGTGCGAGTGAGAGGCCAGTTAAAGGGTCTGTGTCGGGATCCGCTGTCGGAAGGTGACAGCCATCTCCACCAATTACACCAGTCTGACCCAAATTAAAAAAGGGGCACTTTCAATTGTCCATGCAAAAAGGGCAGGTGCTCAGCGCCACCCCCACGTGCCAGTTGTAGGGCTGGGGGAGGGGGGTCTTTATGAGATGCTGTCATAACGGTGAGGCAGACATGTCCAGACTGACAGCACTCATGCCGTTTATTTCACCGCCAGTGCGTGCAGACTGTCATGCACAGGCAAATTAATAATTCATCTCATAATAACTGAAGAGCGCGGACATGGAATATCCATTAGGGACACGTTTCGAGCTCCACTTAGGTCCATCGCTGGGACGGCACTGTAATGGTGCGGGGGGTGGGGCACCATTCAGCCAGCAGATCAGAAAATGAGGTGCGCGGCTCCGCATGTGCCACAATTTCGGCCATTAGTCGCGGTTTCCAATTAGAGAAATGGCGCGCTGTGAAAAGAGAGAGCGCGGCGATTGGAGGGGGGGGCCGCATTACGGGCCGCGTTCAAGGGGGCCATAATGTGGTGGGTCAGGAGCAGCGCGGAGCAGCTATTTACGCGCCAATTGGAAAAAGCGTAAGGAGGCCCAATGTTCTGCTGCTCTGCAGTGGCTTCTAAATTAGCCACGTCATTGTTCATGACAGCGGAAATATCCAGCCCCCGCCTCACCCCCTCCACCCCGAATATACACACGCTATATGCAATCTTTTTTTCCCCCCACTGTATACGCTGTTATTGTATTAAAACTGCAGGGGCAACAGGTTGAATAATGGCGTCAAAATCAATAGTGTGCAGTGAAGAAAATACTCATTGGATTGCCCTCTATTCTGTATATTAATGTTAATGTTGTTTCTTTCGGGGGGGGGGGGTGTGCTTTGCATTCAAGAGGAAAAAAAAAATAAGACAGAGTCAGCTGCATTGTGTTGGACAGGGGGGACAAGTCTGACTGACGCGTATATAATTTATCAAAAATAGTGGATTGGAAAGCAAAGGTCTAATCAGAGACCTGCTCTGCCAGGCTTCGTTTAAAAATAAATTTCGGGCTGGAAAATAAAAAGTGTGAACTTTGGAGGAAGCCGCCTTTAAATATACTGCACCGGTTGGCGGTTTTACACAGCAGGCGAGAGCAAACGGGGGGGGGGGGGGGGCGCCAAAAACAGCGAAATTCATTGTATGGTATCGGAAAGCCCAGCGTTACAAGAGACACGAGAGGTCCAGCTTCATCGGTGGTCGCTGTGTCCTTTCGTTTAATGGGGCCAAGAGGCTACGTCGCATATACGCCTGTTATGTACGGGATGCCCTAAACGCCCCCAAGGTCAGGTCAGGGTCTGGGGGGGGCGCTGAGCAGGTGCATCAGCGCCATCAAGATGATGTTCTTGTGACAACAAGCGAGTCTCGGAAACACATTCTGATATTTAAGGTGTTAATAGGCACATGTGACCTTAGGTGTTACCGAAAAACAGCAGCTATACTGAAGCGAATAAAACACAAATAGAACCTTGTGGGCAGAGGCATGAAGGGAGCCTTGGCAGCGTGGCTATAGCACAGTCCTAACAAGTCCGTGCCCGGCGCGGTGGGAGAACCTCACATTTACATTTTTATTTAGCGAGGCTTCAGTCCAGCGCGACACGCACTACAGAAGCAGGGTCAGTCAGTCGCTGGGGCAGGTGGGGGTTACGGGCCTCGCTCACCGGTCAGCGTGCCCTCTCCTCCTTTGTGCTGGTTCTATCCGGACAGCCCGCCTTCCCCTTTCTGTCATTAAAAGCGCTTTTCTGCCCGAGCGGGAACTATGACGCCCCCAAGTGGACGTGCCTTAGTATGGGCAGCCCCTAGGATCCGAACTAGATCTGCTTCCTAAAGTCTAAGTTGAATCTGTAGGCAAGTTGGAATAAGATTTAGTACATAATTATATTGTAATAAAATTACATATGACAACGTACCTTAAAGAACCAATGTTTTCACGAGCCACATAAAGGAGTTTGTTATTACGAACCATTGTAATTAACCTGAATTTTTAATATGTAATATGCTTTACTGCAGTCCGTTCGTAAGTAGAAGGTTTCCGTAAGTCAGACATTCTTAACCATGGAGGACTGCCTGTATACCACAGGGACAAACTGTTTCTGCTGGTAAAGACCAGTGCAATCCCAGTTAGATTAGCATTTAGTGACAAAAGACTGACAAGAACCTCTGGGGAGGAGAATCTCTGAGGAACCTGGTGTGGAGAGCCTTGGTAACATCTACCGATGTGTGCAGCAGATGAGAAGATCACAGAGCATGAGGAAGATCTCATGGAGGCCAGGACACTATCAGAACAAAGAGGAGCTTTGGGTTGCAGCCAGTCTGATGCTGATTTGGGTGACAAATACTGGAACATAAATGAGTGGAACAGACCTATTTAAAATTGTTCATATTCACTTGCTATTGTATGCTGCGGCCAAAATTCATTTGCAGCTAACAAAAGAATAAAGTTTAAATATTGGCCCCATCTGACATATCACACCAGGTGTGCTTTTTTTCTGTACCCACTTAAATGCACAGAGTCACTTACTTAAAAGGTCAGTATTTATTTAAGAGCCTCATGTCATCTATCATTTATTTCTATTATAAACTGACATTATGGGAAAGACCAGCAATGCAGCTGTTGCAGGAATTTAAGCAGGAGGCTTAAGGGAAAGCAGCCCCCCCCCCAGGAACAGGAGGCTTTAATGCCCAGAGCCTGACCATCGCGCCACCCGGCGCCTTCAGGAGGGCCACAGGCGACAGAGGTGGAGGAGGGTCCAAGGGCGCGTGCTCCGAATTCATCAGACCGTGACACGTTTACTCCGGGTGTGACCTACAGAACCCCGGCAAAGACTCGTGTCAACTTATTGATGCCAGGTAAAATATGCATTACCCCCCGAAACAGAGCTTTAAAGTGATGAGCTTTTGGGTAGTTTGGGTGGCTCTGAACACAGAGCATACCATTAGGCACTAAACTCAACGCTGTGCTAAATAGAAGTGTTAAGACAGGGGTGTGTGTGGCCCATTTGGGTGCCCTGAGTAAGGCCATAAACCTCAAATTGCTCCAGGCTTTTTCATCGTCTCTGTAGAAATAATTTCCCTCATTTTGCTCAATCTTTCATTTCCTTTTCTGTCCCTAGTTTCTCAAAAATTGGACAAAAGGATCTGCTAAGTTAATTATGTGCAAGATACAACCGCATTTCCAAAAAAGTTGGGCAGCTGTATAAAATATAAATAAAACTAAAATGTAATCTTTCAGCAAGCAGTAACCCTCCCTCCTCCCATTTTCTCTTCACAGAGACTCTGACTCTCTGGGAGGCTCTTTTTATACCCAATCATCCTGTTGCCAATTAACCTAATTAGTTGTGAGATATTCAACCAGGTGTTTTGTTTTAGCCTCACACAACTTTTTCAGACTTTTTTGAAATGTGTTGCTGGTATCAAACTCAAATTAAGCATATATTTCTCATAAAACAATAACATTGTTCAGTTTCAACATGTGATATGTTGTGTTTGTTCTGTTATCAATTAAACGTGGTTTTATATGATTTGTAAATCACTGATTTCTGTTTTTATTTACATTTTACACAGCGTCCCAACTTTTTCGGAAACGGGGTTGTATATTTCCAGCTACTGTCTATAGAAACTAGCTAGCTAGCAATATAACCTCTTTGAAACAAAATGCTAAAATGGAGATTCTCTTCTTTAATGACCGTGTGGTGCCAACAAGGCCAGGGGCAAGCATCAGCAGCTAAACCAGGGGTGGGCAATCTTATCCGCAAAGGGCTGGTATGTATGTGGGTCTTTGGGGTAACCTTTAGGTCAGCTGTTCACACCCAGGTGTGAGGACTCTTCAGCCAATCAGTCCTCTAATTAATAATCTAATTAGGGAGTTACAGTACAAACCCACAAACACAATGACCCATTCTGGATAAGACTACCCACCCTTGAGCTAAATCATAAAGTGAACAGCACAGCCTCATCAGCATTGTTTAATTTGGGGGGGTCTTGCACCTGGGACGAGCAGGCCAAGATTCCCGCCAAAAAGGGTCACATTCAAGCTCAAAGTCAACACAAACAAGACTGCCCCCCCTCCCCAACACCCTCAAACATCTTCACTCTGATTCGCTGCAAAGAACGTACTTTAATTCCTTTAGATGGCCTCACGTTCACATTAAGTTGAAAGCATGGCCAAACTGATTAGCGTTAGCTGCGACAAAGTAGCCATCAGAGACAGGGGTGGATGTTAGTCATTCCCCAGAAGGCAGCCAGGAAAGATGTTCGAAAAGAACCACGTAATACCCTGGACGTGTTTACCACGAAGCAAGCGAAACTAGAATATTAAACCTCCCGTTAAAAATCCCCAGCCTTGCGGGATTCTATGGGTGGAGAATTCTGAACGGTCACAGGTTAGTGCATTCAACAGGCAGTCTGAGCCTTTGGATAAAAAAAAAGGAAATGAAAGATTTAGCAAAATGAGGGAAAATTATTTCTACAGAGACCGTGAAAAACCGTGATCCGTAGCTAAACGGCAATCGTCAGCCTTCGGCCAAAGTTCCCCAGAGCGTTTCCGTGGAACGCAGTTTTCCTGAAAGCGATGAAGTGCCTGTCACACTTCAGCTTAACTGGGGACCGTTTACTTAAGTATGCAGAAAAGCAAAACTGCACAGCTTTTTCTGGTTGGTTACGTATCGCGGTACAAGTGTATCTTAGTCGCAAACTGGGGGGTTTGAGTACAACCAACCAGCCAATCGGTTACAGGACATTATGTAGTTACAGGAGTGAAGCTTAGCAATAGTGAGTAAACATCAAAGGAGCCTGAAAATAGAGTCAAGCGGTACCCCGAACCCAGCTCATATCGAAGCGTCGAAGCTTGATGTACTCGCTCGCCTTTTCATATAAAAATGACCCATATTAATCTGCTGCAAGCTCACATCTATACTTAAGATGCAACAGACGATTCTTAAAAGGATGAACTACCAATTACATAATAATTTGCGAAGCAATGACCACCGCTTGCCAAGCAGCTACTTTCAGCTTTTTGGCGGGAAACCGGAAATTTGTGACACTTCCATTGACTCAGTTTTATACCGTGAAGGATTCCTAATCCCAATTTTAAAAGACAAAGCTTCTTAAGTAATATTAAGTAACGTTCTTAAAGAGAAAAGAAATTAGGAGGTACATCCTTGCATATATATTTTTACAGCAAATAGCTATTCAAGAGACTTTGTAAAATATCCTAATACATTGATGGTAACGCCTGTACACGACTGCACAGAAATCCCGCATCCAAACACAGTGTGCCACATTCTGATCGATATGCTGTTTGCAAACAGCTGTCCATGCTGGGAATGACAGGCGATGCATGTTATGTCAGGTTGCATTTAAATGGATCTTAATGTTTGGCTTCAGGTCGCATTTGATAAAGTGCTGCAGAGATGTGACATTTCCCATGCTAATGGTGCAGGGGTACGCGTGTGCCTACATCTGGCATTAATTATGAAGACTATATGGACATCTGTAAATTCAATTCTCATTCTTTGCATGGCTTAAAAATCCAATTGCAGAATGTGCTTTGAGCGAAAAGCAGTCTTGTTATCTTGTCCTTTACTTATCTTGCATTTACATAATGATCAAACAGTGTTTCCTATAGCCTAAAGCTCTGCTTATTTACACTGGAAGGACAAGGATTCAGCATGAGTACGCTTGACAATAAAACAGTAAATTTTCACCAATCTGCATCCTTCTTCAACCACTGGTTAGTGGGGCTTGCATGCCACTCCATTGCAGGGCACACACATGCTACAGGCAATTTAGAGATGCCAATTAATGTATCTGCATGCGTCTGAACTGCTCGAGGAAACTAACTCAATACAGGGAGAACATACAAATTCCATACACACAGAAGGTGGTGGGACCCAAACCCCCAGGTGGTGTAAGGCAAGAGTACGACCCTCTCAGCCATCCGGAGCACATACTACAGGGACTGTGATAACTGTGACTCTGTAAACCATTTTTTGATATTTTTAGTGGCACAACATTCTCATGAAGAAAACAAATCTTGCTGTTTTGTATAAAAGTTCAGTTTGACGACTCGTTATTTTAACGTTTTAAGGACCACGTGTTTGAGGTAAAGCAGGTTTTCTGAAGGAAAATGCAGACACCGTCACCTAAATCAATGTATGAGGTCCAGACTGGTCAAGATGGTGCGATATAAAGACTTCATCAAGGTCAAGAAAATCAATAAAGTCTTGGTCAGCTAGCAAAGGAAAATATCACTGTCCCCTCTGTGTTGAAAGCGTGACCAAAGCAAGCTGGAACGGAATTATCTTTGACTGGTATTAGATTTTATTTTATTTTTAACTGGATTTTAAAATAATATTTCATTTCATGTTTTGTTAAGATATATTTCATTTGATATATATATATATATATATATATATATATATATATATATATATGAAAACCACAAATAATACTTAATAATCCTCTGTCAGTTGGCCATTTCATTTGTTTCCATGAAAATTACCCAAATATTCATTTATCACCGAACATGTAATGATTCACTCAATTCGATTCAGTTCGATTCCTGATATTGGGAAAATTGTTTTGTACGAAAAAACGCTGGAACATATTTGTTGTGTTTGTGTACTTTGTTATTTGTCAACATGGGGAAACTTAAACGTTTCGAGATTTAAACGTGGATGGGTCATCCTCAGCTTCAATTTGGCCACTATCGGCACCGGCCATTCCGTAGTGTTACTTCTGCAGATTGTATTAATTTCTTGCTGGTAATGAGGCAGACAAAATTCTACACCTTCTGTTGTCTAAATAATGTAATTACATCTAGGAAAAACTGAGGCTACATCCATACTGCTACGATTTAGATTAAAAACGCAGATATTAGTCTCAGTTTTCGCCTTTCATCCACACTACCCTAGAGTTTTCAGCCCCCAAAACTGAAGACTTTTATGAACACTCTGACAGGCATATACTTCTGAAAACTCTGTTTTAGCATTATAATGTGGATGAGTGGAAGCAGAGACTTTTAAAAACACAGCACCCTAATTGGTCCCTACTCATCACATGGCCCATCCCTGATTTGGTCCCATTAATTACATCCTCTCATTGCCTGATTGGTCACCTGGTCACCTTACATAGAAGTGAACAGCATTCCAACATGGCAGATATGGCGGAGCTCCTTTCAATGCCGCATTCCCTGTTACTGACCTGTATAGAGCTAAATAGGATGCTACACAATAGCTGTGTCCATTTCAGGGACTGCAGAGTTCTAAGGCTGTATTCGAAGAGCGAATGCATCACAGTGGTGCGATAAAGCTGTCCCATTTCGAAGGCTCCTTCAAATGCGGCTTAGGTGCACGTCCTTCGTTCCCTGGGCCGTTAAGTGCATTCTGTGTGGCCTAACCTATCCCGTGATTCATTGCATGGATTTTTAGAAGGATGCGGCCTGCACAGGCTACACCCACTGCGTCCTTCGAAGGATGCGGCCTACACAGGCTACACCGACTGCGCCCTTCAAAGGATGCGGCCTACACTGGCTACACTCACTGCATCCTTTGAAGGATGCAGCCTACACAGTCTAAACCGACTGCGTCCTTCGAAGGATACGGCCTACACAGGCTACACCCACTGCGTCCTTCGAAGGATGCGGCCTACACAGGCTACACCCACTGCGTCCTTCGAAGGATGCGGCCTAAACAGGCTACACCGACTATGGCCTTCGAAGGATGCGGCCTACACAGGCTACACCGACTACGTTCTTCAAAGGATGCGGCCTACACAGGCTAAACCGACTGCGTCCTTCGAAGGATGCAGCCTACACAGGCTACACCGACTACGGCCTTCGAAGGATGCGGCCTACACAGGCTACACCGACTACGTTCTTCGAAGGATGCGGCCTACACAGGCTACACCGACTGCGTCCTTCGAAGGATGCGGCCTACACAGGCTACACCGACTGCGTCCTTCGAAGGATGCGGCCCTTGAATTTGGACAAAGTTTGTACAACTGCTGCATATTTGCACAAAAAGAAAAAAAAATGACAATGCACGATGTAGGCTGATACAGTACCTGCATCTTGTACATTTTTAGCGTGTTTGGGAAATACTTTTGTAAACTATGTGAAAACTCCTGTGTGGATGGAGATCTGTTTTTAAAAGAAAATGTAGTGGGGTGGCTGTAGCCTAAGAGCATCTGCAGCCCAAAAATTGGAGGTATTTCGCGGTTCATTTTGTATTTCTGACATTCGAACTGTCATAAATTGGTGCTGCGATTTATTGTCACACGATATATTGTTACATGGCCATTTTTCCCCATTCCTGCTGATCCAGGACACTATCATTGTTGGCCTGGAGACTGGGCTGTTTAGAGATACCAGTTACCAGTATTATGGTCCGTGGAGTATGAGCTATGGGTGGCACGTGTTTGGGTGTCACTGTTACCTTATACCTCCAGGGTTGAGGGTACAAAGCCTTCCTCTGTGTGTAGAATCTGTCTGTTTGTAGAATTAGCACATTCCTTTCATGTCCTGGGGTGGGAGGGTTACCATCACATTTGTAGCTTGGCTAGTGTCCCATCTAGCACCTCCCATTGCAATGATGCTTATTCCTCTTGAAATCAGTACATGTACAAACACATACACACACACACTTCTGTGAAAAGCATAATGCAAGAAAACGGTAGCCAAATTCCTCAAGCCGTGCTACTGATTTTCTCATTTGTAACATTAAAAATCAGGAACAGCATCTTCACATGTCTTGCAGTGGGGGGATCAATACAAATAACACTTAACCTCAAAGTGACGTTTTTCCCAAGTGAGAGGCCACCCTGAAAGAGGAAAGCATGGCCTCAGTGCGAGATTTCCTGATATGGTCATAGTCACAAGGCGATTCCAGGAAAACACACAGCTTGTCAAATGACCCTGCGTTGATATGTCAACAGACACAATTGAAAACTTCCTACAGATAAATTAGACAGCTGTCTTAATAATATACGACATGAAAAGCCTGGGGCCGAGATGAGAGCCTTGAGGAACCCCTTAGGAGTCTATATATATACATAGCATGTAAAGTGACCCAGCAGTACATTAAATTCACCATGATTCTCACCTGATGATCATATGAGTGCCTATCCCACAAAAATACCCTGAAACAGAAGCAATTTCACTTGTCTTTTTGCTTAATACTCTGAAAATTAATTACAGCTCATTGAACATATTTGATATATTTCATTAGCCTGTGATCCGTATAATACTGTCCTACTGAATTATTATAGCAGAGAATCCAGCTACTAGTTTCTACAGTTTCTCCCTCAAACAATTGTCTTGTAAGTCAGGTCTAATTCAAGGGCATTTCATACAGTATGATGCAATTGACAGTATCTATTGTGTGATGTTTTCATTTAACACTCACTCTCCCAATGGAAATTCCTGAGTTTGCTTTGAAGCTTGGTGAATATCAGCTACCACTTCACCATTCAGAACCAGCGTCACCTTCAGCTTGCACCAACGGCACACTAAGGGTGTGGCTTATTTAAAGGACCTACATCTGAAAGCCAAAATGTGGTTATTATGCCCCCTGGGGTGCGCAGAATTCTCATTGTGCTGTGAATACTAACTCTGAACATGAATTTCAACAGCTTTCAGCCTGAAAACCAGCTACTTCTGACAACACAAAACATTTATTTTAACAATTATTTCAGCGCAAGTAAACAAGGCATTAGCAAAGCCTCATATTGGAACCAGTTTACAAAATACGATTTAACACAGTTCACAAAGGACTGCTTAATAAGGTTTTTAATCTTTTTCGCATGGTGTTGGTTTTTTGGCTTGTTCAGATGTGTGGAGACACAAGCCTTTTGTAAAAGATAAGGTCATACTGCAAGACAGCTCTGCAAACTTGCATTCCCTCGGTATCCCTCCAAGAGCGGACAATGATTACTGTATAGTCATGCAGGAGGTACAGCCTTACAAGCTCACAGAAAATATGCTTTGCAGTGCTTCAGAATGTTCTCTTGCTGATTCTAAAATAGTTTTACATCTGATATACTGTATGTATTGTTTTCTAAACAATCTAGTTGTAAGTTATAAATTGGGCTTAATCACTCTGCACACAGATTAAAGCACACGTCACCAGTACCAGCTCGCGTAGCGTGTAATACAAAGCTCCAGTGAGTGCCTTTTATGAAGGATTAACATACAAGTTTCACTTTGCCCGAGACAGTGCCTCAGTTTTCAGCCAGAAAGTAGAGAAATTGGAGAATGGATGTAAAACTATGAAGTCATATTCATGAACAGTGCGGGTTTGTTGCTCAAAGAAATCACTTTGGGGTCCCCCCTTCCCCCCTAGTATAGTGACTGTTTGTGGCTAACAGGGGCCCAAACCTTGAAGGCCCCATGCAAATGTGTGGTTTGAATGGTGGTAAACACTAGCATTGATTATGGATTCATATACACAATGAAAATTGTTTTACTATAGTGCTGTGTAGGAAAGGATGCCGCATCTTGTTAATTACCATTAATTGACTAGTTCATTAGCATTTGAAACAATAATTGGCTGAAATGACTTTTGCCGACACAGGTCTGAGACCGGTGGTATGCGATCCCGTGGGTAGAAGCCAGTTTGTTGCAGAATACTAATGGCTGTTTATACAGCTCAATTTGTCTTCAAGTTTTCCATGATTAGTGTGTTTTTACAAGCATTAACACTAAAAGGTGAATATTCAATGTCCAACAGTAAATGACTAAAGGCTCAAAGACAGATTGTGCTACCAGATGTACTATGGTGCACATCACTGTATTGATATTTCAAGTGAGTAATACACCTGAACGAAAGCAGATACAACACACACTTTTCCCTGCATCAGAAAGCATCTCTTGGACGTCGAAGTAGAAGAATTGTGTGTTGACTTTTATGGTCAAAATTTATGGCCAGTGAAAGCCGTCTGGTCCATTTGGGCTGGCGGGCCCTTTAAAAACGTGCTGGTTATTTATTGGGATAACGATTTCCCATTTAGTCCATTTCAAACACTGCGTCTGGTCTCGGTAAATTAAGAAGAAGAGCCTCAGTGGGTTAGTGTGACTCCGGACGGGCCACAGCTGCAGAGTAAATAAGACTGTGGCGAGATATTTGAGTTACCCTGTCATTTGTGAGAGCGTGTCTCATTCTGCCTGGCAAATTGCGGTAAAAGTGATGAATGAGGACAGGAGATATCTCCCCTGGATGGTCAGATAAGAAAAGCCCGCAGTAGATTGGCTTTGCAATTACGCCGCATTTGTATGCATTAAACTGCCGTGTTTGATTTGCTTTATGAATCTTTCATGTCTGCCGTGAGAACTCAAGAGCCGTGTTCAAATCGGCCGCATACGAGCGATGTCCGTGCGCGTAACGGGGATACCATGGCGAGCGTGACCCAGTAAAACACCTGGAGGAGATGAAAAACTCAGCAGTGTGAGAGACGGAGAACAATCGAAACACTTCTCTGCGAATCAGGTCAGATTCCCCTCAGAGCTGTCGCTGTAATATTAAAAATATATTTTGCTCCCATTGTTTCCGTCATTCATTTTAACTGCCTCCACACATGGTTTTGTGCCATGTTTGTTTCAGGTATAGCAGGAGTAGAGTGCACCAATGTTACAGAAGGAACATCGGCTACTGATTTCAGTGTCTGGTTAAAGTTTATTAACAAGGCAAGGAGCTGTCAAAATAATGATCATGATTTTGATCGATAGGCTTCTCCTGTTTGTTTCACGCAAGAGCCCCCCCACCGATCGGCACAGCATTCCTCTGGAAGAGTCACGCTGCAGTCAGAAAGTAAGTCAGAATCCATTTCCTGGGCAAGCCTTGCTTCTATCTTACTTTGAAACGTCCTACTGCAATGCTGCGTTTAACTTCGAAGATAAATAAATATCTCTGGTCCATTTCCACCATCTGTGCTTGATCCCCAGCTGGCTTTCAGCCGCATGGCTGCCTGGCCCATTACAGTCCGAGCGGGGGGTGAGGAGTCCCTCCCCAGGACCACAGCATTGAGTCGTGTGACACCCGAATCCGAGGTGAGGATCGAGGCCAAGAGGTTGGACCAGGTTTGGGCTCATGCCCGAATCCCGTGTCTCGTACTGCTTACACTGCTCTGCTCTTGTTCCTCCGGAACTCTCCGGGCTTCTCCGAGTAGTCACCAGTACGAAACTGAGCAGAGGCGCTGTTCCTTTCTTCCTTTTCATCTCCACGTGAAAGATGAAAGGTGACAGCTTCAGGTCATTAGTGGGAGACACACCGGTGCTCTTCTGTTTACAGAAGCACGTGCTTCAGAGGAGCCGAATGCGGACAGGTGCTTCATCAGCAGCCTCGCCCTCGCGGACAGGCCGAGCTACCACAGCCTGTAATGGGGACAGCGAAAAGAGGGGGGGTTCATAAGATGAGGCTCTGGGGGTGTTCGATCATGTCAGCCTGATCTGGCATTGCTGACAGACACACTGACTTTTTTAATTCAAGTTGTTTGTATTTTTAAACTTTGCTCCCGTTGTTTATACGCGGCAGATGCCAGCGGCCAAGGTGGCCGAAGGATTTGGGTGATGTCTACGCCGGTAGCGAGCGGGTCACCACGCTTGATCTCCTGACGTTTGGTCTCCACGCTGCCCCTGTGTACGACCCTGCAGCCTGCGTGTGTTGGCTGGCAGGGAAAAACGTGAAAGAATCACTTAAGTCACGGCCCTCCCACCCAACACACGGTATTTAGAAATCCAAGAAGATCAATCCTTAAATCAGGAATAAGTTCAATATAAATCAAGTCCAGTTTGCACCTCTGCTGTTCTGTGGAAATGGAATCCTTAAATATTAACAATCCCTTATATAATCATTAATTAATGATTGAATATTATAGGGTATAATGTCTGTCATAACTGTTGCGGATTTAGCTAGAAAGGTATGAATATAACAGAAATCCAGGTCTGAATGCCTCCCCATCACTCGAGGTACTCAGTTCAGATAGTGGTGCTTTACTGTTACAATCGAAGAGAAAGACTCGTCTTTTTTCAGTCGATTTGCCATTTTAAAGCTGGGTAAACGGGAGGGGGCGGGCGAGCTTTGTGGCCAGAGCTCTGGGGTCCTAGCCGGTGCTCTGATTAAACCCCCCACCCCCAACCCGGTGGCACCTTGGCCATTGCGGTGCCCCAGATCTGCAGGACACCAGGTGGCAGTCAGAGGAACTGCAGGAGGTGGTGTGTGTGTGGCGGGGGTGTTAACTCATTAGAGAGCTCTGACCATCCCAGGCAGGTGTTTGGGAGAAAGGGCTGGGGGGGGGGGGGGGGGGCTGTCCACTTTGGCCACGTACAGACTGCCATTATGACACACCGGCAATATGGCCA
>JAODJX010000065.1:34267479-34280991 GCA_026776945.1 Isichthys henryi
AAAAAAAACACAAAAAAAACAAAAAAAAAAAAACACACATATAAAACAAACAAACTACCAAAATCAATCCCCACATACCTACCCAGCTACCCGGGCGGACTCGCCCCGGGGGGGGGGGGGGGGGGGGGGGGCTGTCCTCTTTGGCCACGTTCAGTCTGCAATGATGACTCAGCGGCATGATGGCGCTCCAGCAAGCAGAAAGATTGCGAAGTGCCCCGGTTTGTTTTTGCTGCTGAGAAACAGTCAGGCCAGATGTACAAGACATGTATTTATAAATATACATGCATGTAGGAGAAGAACTCTGTGAAAAAAAATGATCAATCAGCACAGTATGTGCACAAGGAGAGACACACACACACGCTCACACACTCACAGAGCATTTGACCAAGGTGACTCTGGCACCGCGCTGGACCTTGTTTGCATCCCGCCCACGCAGTCTGGGTTATTTCCACTCATGTGGCTCCCTCGGCATGCTGGGATATCCCAGCAGGGTGTTTCAGAGGGAAAACCCCCCCTGGAGGACATGTGCACGTCATTCTGCCACACCCACAGAACCTGTCACAGCGAATGATGCGGGCAGAAGAAATCTATCGCACTAAGCCACACGTGCCTCACACACCGCCGAGCGGGCGCCCCCAACCAGGGCATTAATCATCACACCCACATAGTCAAGGCTGAGGAGGCCGGCAAATAGGGTGAGCTTAAGGTCAACAAGAGTGTTTGATCTCCCCAGAAAGAGGGCAGACTTGCCCCTGGGGTATCAGTCATTGTCGTACAAGGAGCGGACAACCAGCGACAAGGGACTGGAAGAGAGAAGAGTGTTGTGTTTTTTTAATGTCAAGCTCACGCTTCTTGATGAGGTCTTAGAAGAAGCCAAAGGTTAACGAGAAATGCCCCTCTTTCCTAAGGTGCCCTCCACCACGCTCCCCCTCACAGGCATGGGGCTGGAGCGCGAAGCTAACTTGGCAAACATTCGAAGCAGGGCAGATGGTGGCTTTTGCTGGAGGAGAGGTCTGCCCGGCTCTCTGGGAAGCTTCCAGAAGAGAGAGACGTCCAGAAGCATTCTGAGTGAGGGGGTAGCGAAAGGATTAAAGGGGTATTTTACATGCGCATCTAGCGTTTAGTTTAGTGTTTAGCCTAGCGTTTAGCCATTCTCTCTCTCTCTTGAGAGGGATGATGCATATAGCATGACATCCGCGTTTCTGCAGCAGCCGCTGGTCGCCATGGAGTTCCGCCACGCCCCACGGGAAGTGCCCACCGCCCACGGGCTGTTACATAATGAACAGAAGACACCAGTGGCAAGAGTCAAGAAAACGTGACGTTGGGTGAAGCGTGTGCAGATTCAGATTCACGGGGAACTGCGGGGAGGGGGGTGTGTGTGTGTGTGTGTGTGTGTGTAAATTGGATCTCTGCATGGTAATATCCTAACATCCCAGGGAGAGAAAGCGAGTGGCGCAGCCAAAGGACACATATTAAAGATACGTAACATTTACTGCATAGATCACGGGGGAAAGGAGATTAATTAAAATAAACACAGATATATTCAAATGCACCCATATGTATGTATTATGAATAATCAGCTGTGGTGTTTACATGATACGTTGCATTTCAGAGATTGCAGACGTTTTCTGTCTATCGAGGTTAACGTGTAAACAAGGATTTTAAAATGATTGACACTGCGAGTGTAGGCGGAAAGTGCATGCGAATGCGCACACACACACACACACACACACACACACACACAGTAGGACTCCCTTTCATCCAGTACAGTGCACCCAATACTGCCTTTGTATATGCACACATTAATTTGTTTATTATCGTATATGGATGGGTAAATGTGTGAATAAAAATGAGATATGGATTCAGGGTGCCTCATGAATTATTAATAGCCTTCTGGAATTATTTGTTCACATACGCAGGCAGCATATCAGGGATTAAAGGGTATGTGTTGAGTTCTGACTGCATGTTAGCTGAAGGATGGAGAAGATTGTGTGGGGTGGCGGATTATGGGGGGGGGGGGGTCCAGACGGGCGAGGGTGGCTACCTGCTGGTGTCTGTCACTTGGCCATCACTTTTGGGATGCAATCACGCCTGGTGTCCCGTGGACCGGGCATCCCTATCTGATCGCTAGCATTCGCTCCGGTGATTACGAAGGCACAGCGGGACCCCGGAGAGAGCGTGGATAAGGGGAGAATGCTTTCCGATATGCAGCGCCTCACAGGAATCCGGCCATTTTCCCCCCCACACCACCGACATCCCCGTCCTTCTAACTGCTCTGACAGCTGACGGACACTCCTGGGGGCGGGGGGGGCGCACTCGGCGATGGATCTGAGTGTGGAGTGAGGGGCCGGGGATCCTGGGCACCGTACTGGCCTGTCCATGCTGCTCCCAGACTGCAGTCACGTGGATGGCAAGATCAGTAGCACTCCAAATTCCTCTCTGTGATATATGAGCTCTGTAGGGGCGTGGCCTCAATTGGGAATATGAAGGAAGAGCGAAAATCACAAAATGGGAAGGCAATCATCCCGGGATTCCAAACAGACGAGTGTTTCTTCTAAACAAACACAATGAAACGAGTATACATTACACTAATACTTCTCTCTGAATTTTCCATTTACTGCTCTGATTTATCCAGTCAAGCTTTCATGCTCAAAGAATCCTGGAGTATTCTGGGTAAATTGCTCTAGATAAACACACCGCGGGGGTGAAGGGGGTGGGGAGGGGGTGCTCACACTAAGCAGCTGCAGTACAAAGAGCACACCTGTGTCCTGCCTTCTGTGAGGACCTTCAGGATCCCAAAGCCCCACATGGCTGGAAAAGAAAGTTCAGCCAAGTCCTCTGTAGGCTCACCTTAAATTAAAGGTTGCTGGTTTCACTTTGTGTTGTGGAAACTTTTGCAAAAAAAAAAAACTATTCTCATTCTGGCGTAACTAAACACCAAAAAAATGGACAGTTATTAGTCTTACTGTAGACTATTGCTTAAAATTTTATGAATGCAATTAGTCATTTCAAGTTTAAAAATATAGTATTTTTCAAATCAGGGTCAATCTGAAATATATCCATTACTCCCTAATTGTTAATTACAGTCAAAAATAGAAGACCCATCGAAATAATTAGCATTACAATCAGCGTTCTGTACTTTCAGAAATGTTCTTTTGTTAATTGCTGGTTTCACAATATCCGCATGGATAATGAGGCACAAGCCGCAGAGGGGCGTGATTTACATCGGACGCCTGGTGTTAGAGCGTCTCTGGTCGACACCGCAGGCCTGCCTGACACGGGGGAGTTTGCCACACCAGCCTCCGTCTGCCTCATCGCCGCCTTTAACCTTTCAGCATATGTGTGGTTTTCTGTGCCGTACTCACACAGCACATCCAATCTTTAGGTGAGACATTTCTACACTGACCCATGCAGGGTTTGTTTGTCTTTCATGATCTTAAACAGTTTCATGAACGAATGAGGGAATACGGCAGTCTTGCCTCCCCCCTGCTCATCGCTGACCTCACCAGTCAAACGGCGGGATGCTGTTTACAATTTTACACTCTACATATTTAACGGACAATTTTGTCCAAAGCAGCATACAAGCTCAGCACATGGCAGATTGCAGACATACATGCCTTCAAGGAGTCAACTAAGTGCCCCCCCCCCATGCATCTTCTGCCCCCTCCACTCCCATATTGTACGGCTGACCTCCCTGTGAAGCCCCCAGCCACTGAAGAGATGCAGTCTGACGGACAGCTCCTTAATATTTCAGAAGGAAGCCCAAACCCTTCTGCTGAAGGTTATGTTCTTCATGTCCAAAATCTTAACACTGTAGTGCTGCTCAGCTTCTGGGACAGGAATATGAAGGGTAACTCTATGGCCGAATATAAGGCAGTGGCCTCAATGCTGTGTGTCAGGTTATTGTTTCACTGGTATGATGGAGGTTCTCTTGAGTTCCATCTCTTGTGGCCATTCGAAATCTGTGAGCTAAGGAAGTACAGTTTCCTCATCTGAAGAATCACATTTATCGATACAAACAAACACTGAACCTCACTGCACATGGAAACAAAACCACTGTGCAGGGCTTGTGCTTCTAGTGAATCTATTCTACCCCAATTTCATCCTCAATTACCTTCTGTGCCCTTGAAAGGTTTCTAGTCTCTCTCGGTTGTTGTACACAAGGAATAATCTTTATGAAAATACATCAGCATTTGTCGAACATAATGACCCAAGGATGGGTGGGACTATTTAAGTGGTCGATGAGTGACATGGATCAAAGCCAATGAGCAGAGGTCAGTCACGGTGTCACTAGGGCACGCTAAACAATGCTAACTCTTTTAGCATCAGTTAGCGGCTCACAGCTTCTGAGTAATTTTGTGCCTCCTTTATTCATGTTTTCAAACGCACTAAGATAATAACGCCCACAGCATGGCTTTGCTCTGTCCACACATTGAGAATTCTCACCCCAAGATACAAAACAAGGACATCAGTATGCATGCCGTTCATAGGTCAAGCACTAGCGCATTTGCTAAAATAGCACTGCGCTCCTCTGTCGACATTTCAGGTTGAACGGGTAGAGATGTTCCCGGTCTAGCAAGAGGCTAAGCTCCAGCGCTAATGAGCACACACCTGCCTGTGGGGAAGCTGGTCAGCTCCAGGTCCAGCAGTGAAAACCAGCCACTGGGATAACAAGTGTGCGATGAAAGGCGCTTCTCCCAAATCACAGGGACCTCATTCTGCTCCAGATTATCATGCAAGGAGAAAATCCTTCTCCATAAATCCATTTAGCGATGCTGAAATGAGATCCCAGCAAGCTGGGTTAAGATGCAAACCATATTTACATGCGATGAATTGCAAAACATCTGACGCAGGGGTACAGAAACACACAGAAACGCATGGCCCAGATTCTGCCAGCGCTTTCTTTCACTTCAGATCCAGTCCACCGGGCAGCTTAAGAGAGACAGACGGGGGTACAAAATCCAAGGCTAACAGCTTCAGCGAAACACTATTCCCCAGTCACGGTGGCCACTGGTATTTAACCCCCAAATACCCTCAAAGCAGAGAATGGGAGCAAACTCCCTGAATGAGAAGATCCCCAAACGACAGGCCGGGGTCCTCAGGGGCAGCTTTCCCAGTAGGCACTGGGGCTTCATGGCGAGGCAAACATGTACCTAATTTCTGAATGCAAACCCACCACTTCCTGCCCCACCCATCACCCCCCTGGCGTCGCATTAATCACATGCTCGTTGGCCTGCTTGCTGACAGATTCCTACGCACCCCTCCCGCTTACAGCAAACGCAATCCATCCTCCCGGGGAAGGCGAGCAGCCTCCGACACGCCAGCAATCCTCAATGGAAGCTTCTGGAAGATCTGTGAAGTGGCACGCGTCTGCGTAAGGCCTCCCATACACCAATCCCCTCCTCCCCCCACCCACAAGTTTCCCTTTCTCCTGAATAAGCGATGGATGCGAACGGAATGTCTTTCATCCCGGCCACTCTGTTTGATACTGAAGTTAAGGACAGACCTGCAAGGTGCATTGTGACATTATGACCTTGTGACCTTGGTCTGGTGCCTAGGCCTTAGATAATTCCTCCCGTTCTGACTCCGCCTCCTGGCTCTCCTCCACCACCGACTGTCTGTCAAATCACCTTTTACATTGGACAACAAACTGGTCTTGCAGAGGTTGTGACGACACGTGAATCCCAGCTAATTGGTTTGCAGGCACACGCCATATGACATCACCTGCTGAGTATCCGAGAACGTAAAGGAGAGCACGAGCATTTGATTATTAAAACAATTATCATGAAATGTATTTCTCACTCATATTTATGTGATGCACAAAAGGAGAAAATTATGGCCAGGAAAATGAGAGTTCAACTGCTCCTCCTTTAGCAGCTACCTCAGTTATCGACTGAGGTAGTAAGAAAATTCATTTCCCGACCACAGCTCGCATTTATGACCAAATTCCTCGAGCCTGGCAACAATACATACAGTACCAGGGTGAGAGAGATCTTTGAAGTACGAGGTACGAAAGGTTTAAAATGTCCACTTCATGAAGGATAAAAGAGATCAAGTATGGAAGGCTGAAGTCGTAAGCACGTTTGCGGTCAAGCTTAGGTTACCGTGACTTCCAATGAGTGGCCATTTCGCTTAAGGAACTGGACACTGGAATGGAAATCGGTCACTAAATGACGAGTAGTTGTACAGACAGCCCTTAACTTATGTAAAGCCAGGATCAATAAATCCAGACTTATGCAAAAAAAGCTGAGATACTTAAAGGTTATGGAAGCTCTACAGCAAAAACATTCCTGTACGGAAATCTATGCTGCATCTTTTCATTTATGTCATGCAATCTTTAGCACGTATTACTAGTTTATTTTGACTTATGTGTTTCTTCTGTACATAAGGTGCGTTGAACTCTGAAGCTGCATTATGGATCCCCTAAATTGAGCAGAAATCTGAAAAAAAAATCCAGGGATGAACATTGCCTGGAACACTGAACCCACAGCAAAGCATTAACCAAACGTAGAAGCTTTACAGTACATGATGCCCAAAGACCGTTCATTGTAAGGTTCTCTTACTAAGGCACTCTGACCTTGCCCATGACTTCCATCAATGTTGTGGGGTTCAGTCCAGTTAGAAGCCATTCCTTTCCCCATCCTAGCAGGAAATGAATAGCGACTATGTCTTCGCTACCCCCCGCCCCCCCCTCCGTTCTGGCTCCCGGCCAACATCATGTCCATCAGATAGAGCAGGAACGAGGAAACCCCGAGAAGATATTTTTATGGCAAACAACTAGCAAAAGGGACTAATTACTCAAGGACTTTGTTCAAAGTCGTTTCACAATGCAGGAAAATTGGCTCTTTGGACCGCAAGCAATTTTCCCCCCAGAAAACTATTAGGAAAGTGCCCAGAAATGTCTCAGTCCTCGCTGGCCTTTCATTCGGGAGCTATTAATTCAATGACACAGGGCTTTCAAACCAAAGAATTTCAGTCCCCGAACCAAACTTACCTTCTAGACATTGCAGTTCAGAGATGCGCATATATTTAAATCAGATACATGTGAAGGGCTATATAAACGAACGACAAACTTGTCATTGTCAACTGAAACATTTAAACGGAATCTTATTTATGCACGTTACATGTGTCTGAGAGTATGATAGCAAAGGATCAGGGGAATTCTCCGTTTTAATGACCTTTCAGCTAAGGTGTTTCGTTCCCCGCACCAGTGGGATGGAAACAGTGCCTGGAACTTGTTAACATTTCTTGTCACCACACCAAGAGCTCAGGGGAGAGCTGCAAGGCTGGTCAGTGCATAACTCCTCTCCTGATTCAGGCTCTGACTTCAACGGAGGCTCCAAAATTTTGCCCGAGGTTCGAAAGGCGCACACTCAAATTGGGCTGAAAGTCAATAGTGGGCAGTCAAGCTCCAACAATACGTACATTAAAAAAGAGTGGAATGGAACCTAATTGATATTCTGAGGGTTTGATGGTCAATATAATTGACCCATAATGCAAAATGATGAACCTTTGTGTTGAATTGATCCCTCTTGTCTTTTAATTACGCAGTTAATTCAATCTGAAATGCTTTCGACTGGATTTAGAGAATACAGCTTAATGCCCGAAACTACCATCAATACCCACATAATGACGGAACTGGCACATTTGTATAACACTTATTACGTGCCGGCAAATTCAGAACAGTAGCTAAACAGCCTTGACATAACAGCAATCCAATTATCTTTTTATAGGCTCCATTCTTTTCTCTGGCCTTATAGGACTGTCAACACTGCGTCTTACAGCAATAAAGATGCGACAGGGAAGTCACGTGATGTCTGGAATATTTCAGCGGTAAGAAGCGTCATGAGGCGAACGACATGTTTATGGGGACATGTAGCATTAATGCTATCATCGCTATGAATTATTACAAAGTTCCCCGATGGTGGAATGAGCTGCCCAACCACATCCGTTCATCAGATTCCTGCTCCGCCTTCAAGAAACGCTCTGTCTGTTGATTACTCCATCTGTTCGAGGAATTTGTTTCCTAGCGTGATAAACGCTCTATACTCCCTGAATGCTATTAACGTTGCATTTTTTGGCCATTGAATAGTCTTACTATGCTCTTGTTTTGTTAGGAAGATGTTTTCTAGCTCTTGCTCCAAAATTGCTCACGCTTCGGCATTCATCGGAAGCTCCACCTCGCTGCACTTAGGCCTAATCGACTCCTTGACAGCCGTTTGCTTGCAAAGTGCTATTTGCTTCACTTGTATGTCACTTTGGACAAAAGCATCTGTTAAATAAAAGCAAAAGTGAATTGTTAAGTGTCTTGAACTGTGCTGGAGTTGTGCGTCTACCCAGACACGGTGATTCAATGTCCCACGCAGACATCTCTATCACACAGTCCTGGAGAATCTACCTCTTCCCCTATCGATGTCAAACCGAGCATGCGACCGCGATGAGTAGCCGACCTTATCGGCTCCCTCCAGCTTGGAACAAGGCTGGAAGATGCTTGTGCTCCAGCGAGCTTCCGCCTCTTAATTGGCTTCGTATCAGAAAGTATCAGGGGATCATTCAACGGAAGCAACAATGATCACGGCTTTGAGTGGAGTGAGTCAACCGCCGGCCGTAAATGACGTACGGAGATAAGAGAGCGGCACGGCCCCGCGAGCTTATCTGTCACGCTCACACGGGCCCTGTTCGTGCACGGTGAAGAATATCCATTATTGTCACGCTTACAGTGTGTCATTAAAGAATTATGGCTAATAAAAGAGCTTATTAGGACTTAAAGACACTTGTGCTATCATTTACAATATAATTCAGATCGAAGCACCTACATTATGTTGTACTGCTTTCATAGTTTATTCAACTAGTTTATGTTTCATGTCTTACGATAATTAATGCATGCAAGTAAGAATTCATCCTAGACCCTTAGAAAACCACATTGGGTGGGATTATGATGTGCCGTCAATCACAGCTTAACGCTCATCCCATTGGTTCTAATGGCTTAAACCTGGCATCGGTTGGCTGATCACTGTAATCCCACCCACTGCTGGATTCCATGCAGGATTCATTTTTCTCCCCCATGGCTTCCTGACAGATCATCTGACACACCATCCTGCAGAGCTTGCACACATGTCTGCTCACACCCAACATGTGGAGAGACTGATGTTAAGATGACAGGATGCCCTGGGACTGTGAAATCACCATGGACCTATCATCCCTACTTGTGAACACTGATGAAACTCCAACAGGTCCACGGTTACCTTGGGAACCTTTGTTCCTTTGAGTCATACAAAAAGCTATGGAACAGAAATCAAAGGTGTTTAGAAGGAGAGTCAAAACAAAAGCAGGGAGAGTGTTCGAGAGCATGAGGCCACACCCTAAGCTTTGATCCAATGAGTTTAAGTGCTGGTTCCTCTTAGACCTGCACCACCTAACACTCACAAAAGTCTCCTACAGCAGTTTCCCATGAGTTCATGCACTTTAGCAATATATTGTCAGGTTTTGTGTTGTTTTGCACAGTCTTTACTGTTTTGCGCCATCATTTTGCAATATTATCATGTATTATTATACACTGTCTTGTGTTGTTATGCACCATCTTGTATTGTATTCAACTGTGCACTGTCTGTAAAGTTTTGCATTGTTTTGCACTGTAATGTTTTTTAATGCACCGTGTTGTACTGTTCTGCACCGCGTTGTACTGTTCTGCACCGCGTTGTTCTGTTCTGCACCGCGTTGTTCTGTTCTGCTCCTTGTTGTTCTGTTCTGCACCGTGTTGTACTGTTCTGCACCGCGTTGTTCTGTTCTGCACCGCGTTGTACTGTTCTGCACCGCGTTGTACTGTTCTGCACCGCGTTGTTCTGTTCTGCACCGCGTTGTACTGTTTTGCACCGCGTTGTACTGTTCTGCACCTTGTTGTTCTGTTCTGCATCTTGTTGTTCTGTTCTGCATCTTGTTGTTCTGTTCTGCACCTTGTTGTTCTGTTTTGCACCGTGTTGTACTGTTCTGCACCGTGTTGTACTGTTCTGCACCGCGTTGTACTGTTCTGCACCGTGTTATATTGTGTTGTACTGCCTTTAGTCTCTTTGTAACCAAGCCTGGCTGAAGGCACAAACATTATAGTGCACAAAGTTGCATATGGCTAATAAAGATCTTGCATCTTGAATCTCTGTCATGGCGCTCCCTACGCGCCGCATGCTGAAATGCAGAAGTCCAGGCCCCTTTCAGAGCGCTGACTTGAAGAGGACGTCGTGCATCACTTTGACCTGCATACCGTACATACGTCAGCACTTCCACCCATCCGTCACCGTGCTTGAACCAAGCGGTTTGCTAACCAGCCACAGGTCGCAGCCAGACTCCCTCAGCACCACACAGGTTATTTCCATAAACGCCACCGGTTCTCACTGCACTCCCCAGACACTCTTTCGATCATTGCTCCAATGCAAAGCGGAGGGGGGGGGGGGGCGAGGTCAGAGAAGGTGAAGGTGCCATGAGCAGCCCCCCCCCCACATCCCACAAATGACTTAATCTGCCCTGTTTCTATAGCTGGACATTTTACTGAAGCAATTTGGGGCTAATTACCTTTCTGAAAGGTACTCCTGCTATTCAGTCTGTGGACTTTAAGCAACAGCTTTCAGCTTAACACTCCTGTGCTCGTTGCCACCTTCCGCCCCCCACAATCAAACCACCACTCAGGTTGGGTTAGTAATGAGTCTAAATGTTTCAGAAAATTATGTCACACCAGGTGAGACTGATGAGTACCAATCGCAGCTCTGAGAGGGGCACAACATGGACCCATTTCTGTCCCAAAATAAGGAATTATATTTCAGAGTTTCTCAAAGCCGCTGTTCGCCATTGGTCGTCCGTTTTGAAATATCTGAATCCATCCACCTGGAAAATGCAGATGTAGCTGTGGGTGTTCAGAAATCCCGAAGAATGCCTGTACTCACAAACCAGCAGTTCGTGAAACAATACTTTAATGCTAACAGATCTAAAAAAAAAAAAAAAAATCTTTCTTTGAAAAATCCCTGACAAAAGGATATATTGTAGGTGAAAGCATTCAGTTGGACAACCCTGCTCATATCCCACCTCACTGGCTTCAAGGTTAATCACTACCGGCACAGTGTGTTTCTGCTAATTATGTTACCCAGCTGTATATCTCTGTTTCTCAGGCCATAAAATGGCTGCCAGGGTACGTCTGGAAGTGTGTTTGCATAGAAGTGGATTACATCCCTTGTGAGACCCATTTGTGTCGAACCATGGCCCCCCAAAGTCCTTTTTTTGTGACGGCTTTTGGTAACAGGTTAGGAGAGAACCACTGGCAGATTAGTTAATGAGTCAAAAGATCAAGGGACTGCAGTTTGAAGCAGAAAACATCAAAGCTTGTTTTGTGGGATATCCGACGTCCGCCGTGGTACCTCTAGCCACCGCTGTGACAAACATCTGTCTACATGGAAGGTTAAAATGCCCTCAGCGCCTGTCCACACTGAAAGAACATCTGGTTCACTGCTAAAGCATTTTTCTATGGAATTTTGGATTTTAAGAGAAGCCTTCTGATATCAGGCAGAACACGCTCCGACTGACACTGGTGGAATTAATTTAATTAGCCTACTTGAGATAACTGGGACGAGAGTGACTTCCTGCTGTACACATGACATGAGGTTCTGACTGCTACTGATTGACAAGTTAAGGTCACATAAAAAAACAGAAACACAACGTTTTCCATCAGTAACAAAATGCATTTCTCCACCACCTCAATTTGCTTGGGAATTTGCTTTCCGTTGGATTTTCATGCAAATTAACTCTTCAAGCTGTCAAGTATGGCATCATTCTTGAGGTGCGATGGACGACTCAAGTGACTTACCAGTGAAGTGTGATGACTCCAGAGAGAGCGTACCTCCCCAGCTAACCTGGCGTTCGAGTGAATAGGCAACATATCACTGCTACCAACTTTAATACTATCCTAAACGCTATACTATACAGCACATTATACTATCCTAAACGCTATACTATACCACACACTATACTATCCTAAATGCTATACTATACCACACACTATACAATCCTACATGCTATACTATATTATTCTTTACACCAGTGGTTCTCAACCTCTTTGCACCACAACCCAATTTTCACTGTGTCAGCTCAGTCAAGACCCTATATCAAATATATGTGTACATTAACACTATGATGAAGCACACAGTGCACTCTGCAATTTACACCAATCAATGCCTATTGTGCAAATCTGATTGGATGTACCAGTGAATTTTAAATTTAGCATCTGTGCTTTGGCTTCTTGGATTGGTTGAATATTCACTTGTTTTGCGCTAATCATTTGCAGAACCGAGACCCATTTATAGAGGTCAACTTTAGGATTGAGGCTGGGAATCTGTTCATGGATCAACGTAGGAGCTGGTTTCAAAATGCTTACATTTCCAACTCTGCCTTGAGACCCTCGTTGTGAATGAACTTGCCACGACACAAATTTGTGTCGCAACCTACGTGTTGGGAATCGCTACCCCATATTTTATACTATCCTACACAATCCAGGAAATAGGTGGGAAAAGCGTTTCACAACACAGCTGCACCGTGCACATTTGTGTATGAGGCATATAATACCTGAAGGTTGAACTCTGTCATGCTGTCCTCACCGGTCATAGAGGCTGCTGTTGCTGCTTCACGCCACCTTGGATTCAGTTTTATCAGCCTGCCTTCATTGCAAACATAATCGCAACACTCACACTGGTGACTGGCAGAAATAATACATGTACATTATTATTACTAAACAAGTTTGGCTTCATGTGGGGAAATCCGGAAGCTCAAGTGTGATATGAATTTCAGTTTCTGGGGTAATGAACAAAAAGCAGTCAATTGGGGGTGAAGCGGTCTAGAATTAAAAACAGACACATGAAAAGTTGGACCACCTTTGCCACCAAACCTAACAAAAATGGTACAATAATTTCTACATATTACCAGGTTTTTGCATGTCATGCCTTATATTTCTTGAATTAAACGCTGTCAGCGGTGGACACAAACGACGTGGGTAATGAAGGTCAACCACAGCGAACAGTGCTGAACATTTGCAAAACATTCCTTTATTATAAATAAATTATTTGTATAAAAACATGCTTTAACCTTTGCATTTACAGACTCACAACCCAGGACTACGACCCCGGTAGCCAATACAAGAGACGAACTGAACTCGTTATGCAGGTCAGACAAAAGTGGACAAGGGAGAGAAATCTGCACGACCACAAAAGTACTTACAGTAGGATAACAACAAACATGGTTGACTTGGACGTTTTCTCTCTTTTTTTTTTAATACTTAAATCTTTGTCTTCAAAGGAATTTTTTTAATCCTGCTGTTTTTTTTTAAAGTTTCGAATGACTTCCGTGTCTCTCGAGCTGGAGGTCAGTTTTCTTCCATTTGTTTATCTGCAGAAGCGAGTCCGTCCCGCTTCAACCTGCTTTACCATCCTGAGTCACCGGCATGAAGCGAAAGTTGTTAGCAATTCTGCTCGAGCCGCGTGG
>JAODJX010000065.1:34297715-34315228 GCA_026776945.1 Isichthys henryi
CCCCCCCCCCCCCCCCCCCCCCCCCCCCGCCCCCCCCCCCCCCCCCCCCCCCCCCCCCCCCCCCCCCCCGCGCCCCCGCCCCCGCGGGGGGGGGGGCGGGGGGGGGCGGGGGGGGGTCACAGTGATACTCTCTAGTGTCATTTCCACAGCAGCAATCTCCACAAAACACAATTATCCCACAGCCGCCTCCCTGCCACCCCCACGGCGATTATGCCAACGTTATGGTGTATCTCCACACTTCAGAATCGCTCAGATCGAATATTTCAGGAGCTGTGTGGATGGTGGAGGGGAAGGGGGGAGGGATGGGAAAGGCGAGCACCTCAAAAGGCACGGGATAATTGCAAATACACATCTGGAGAAAGCCTCGCATTATTAAAATTCCCGCCGGAGCACATTCTGAACCGGCAGCAGTCGGATTGGCAGGATGGGGACAGATGAACCACGGTTCTCAGGAGTGCCGTCCGGGAACAGTGGAACCACGGTTCTCAGGAGTGCCGTCCGGGAACAGAGGAACCACGGTTCTCAAGAGTGCCGTCTGGGAACAGAGGAACCACGGTTCTCAGGAGTGCCGTCCGGGAACAGAGGAACCACGGTTCTCAGGAGTGCCGTCCGGGAACAGAGGAACCACGGTTCTCAGGAGTGCCGCCCAGTATTGTTGAAAGAATGAGATAGTGGAGAACCTCTGTTTTCTGCCGCTGGTGATAAGTTTACCTGGATTCGCGTGGGACGCTGCATAAAGCCGTTATACCTCCCCACCTTTGAACCCCGAGTGCGGCTGCAAGCAGGGGTGCAAAGCTGCAAATTAAAGGAGGGGGGCACACCTCCACCCCCTCCCACCTCACACAGGGGTGTTAATTAGAGCCAGAAAGGAACTCCCACGATCTTCGCTTCGCCCCCGCCTGCAGGGCAGCAGCGTCCCTCCGAGCCCCTGTGCGTCGTGTACAGCCAGGTTAATAACAAATGTCCATTCCAGCACATTTGTCTGTGTTTTTATTTGGGACCAGATTGGATGAGATGTGCTCTAAAATGAATAAAACAGCATTGTCTCACATATGGGAGTACTTGTACATTTTTCTCGGGTTATTTTTAAATGCTGTCCTATGAATATATGAACGCCACACTGTAAATGATTTGAAAAAAATAATTGGCAATCTTTATGCACTTGGAAGTACATTCAGAACATTATCATGTTTGCAATAATTACTTGAGTTTGGGAAATGTGAATTGACTGACTGAAAGAGAACGTGCTTTTATCCTGACAACGCATGTGGTAATAACCGGATAATCAGTGTGGTGTGAAGAGCAATCCTCCGAAGCTTTGTCCCATCCTGACAGCCTGTACAGACACAGAAATGGGACCTGAAATTCCTGTGGGGAGGGGCACAGAGCTTCACGAAGACTGTACACACACCTGCAATGTATGTGTCAGGAAAACTGCGTCTTGCATTGGCACCTGCAGAATCTGTGCACGGATCCTTGGGACCTCATTCACACTCCCAGTGTCATCCAGTGGAGAAATAAATTATTAATAAAGAAGAAGGCAGTGTGCAGAACAAAAGTGTGATGAAGGAGATGTATGAGGATGCTTGTAAGGTGCAAGATTTAGTTCCAGTACGGCGCACCAATAAGATTTAAGGTCGAGAGGCAGAGGCAGTGTCATAGAATCACAGAAGATAATTTGACCCCGGAATGAACCCTGTTTACTTCTCCTTAATTCCAAGCGGAAGGTTGTTCTTTAGAAACATTTCACCGAGAAAGAACAAACAAGAGCAACACCGGTGTCCAGATGCTGAAGCAGAGTTCCAGCTGGTTCTCCAGTCAGCGTTCCCAGTTTTCATGGTTATGCGCGGCAGTGAGAGCGCCCCCTGCCTGTCATTCCTGCCTTTCCTTTATCGCTGAATCGTTACCCGTGTCTCTGAGGTGGTAATGCGCGCACAGCATGACCAGCTTCCTGAAGGAGGACTGACGCATTCTCAGCTACAGCCTTTCCACCTCACTGCCAATAACAACAGGTTCCTCCTGGCTGATTAGCTTAACGGCTCGAATTATTAATGTTACCACAGACAAAGGAGGCGTGTATAATCTTTACTGGGGAGCTTAATGCCCTATTAATCTGCCCGCGCTAGTTTCATGGTGCAGACATGAGCAGCATTAAGTCAGGCTAACTGTGGCCTGAGATTTCCAGTTTATTCAATTAAGTTTGGGAGTATTGATCGTTGCTCCATTTGAGACCGTTGCAGTGCATGGGGGGGTCCGACACCCACTGTATTGATAATATTCTTCATTCATTAGGTGCCCCACATCTACGTTTATTTATCACTGGATTATATTAAATTTGAAAATCTTTGGGTTTCGCCTACAAGTTACATTTAATGTACATTTACGTTATAAATTAACTGAACGAGCATGACCAGCCTGATATTAACAGACCTTCAAAGAACAACCATATGGTCACTAAAGCGTCGCTTTGGTGTGGAAATTTTGGCCGATACCGATAACTGATTTATTTTTCTCTGATATTGAAAAATTACTGATACGGATAACTGGCTAGTCCCTGAGCTGCACAAATCTGCAGTGAGACTGATGTTTGCGACGTCACTTATTAAAATACCGTAAATGTGTGTGGAAACCACATCGTACAGCGCAGTCAGTTAGATGTCAGTAATGCAGTGCCAACTTGGGAGATTTCAGCACGGCTCTAAGTGCCGGATGACCCGGCAAATTCCCTCGTTCTCCACTATGGAAAATGGCTGATCGTCTATTGGAACTGTTTCCATTATTGTAGTAGTTATGTCATTAGCTTCGGTGCTGGTAGCCTTGAATACTGAATGAAGTCTAAATACCAACCAGCAATACTGACTCATATTGGCTGATACCAATATGTTAAACGATGTATCATCACGTCTACTAAAGACGTATCATCACAGCTGTCAAATAGCCATATCACCACAAAGGCCCATTACATGTCACCCTCCCAGCTTTGCAGGTGCTGGAACCCTCCTGGCATGAGTTTTTTTATATATATATATATATATATATATATATCCCAAGCAGAGGTACATCACGCAATGCCCCATAACAGACAGACCACAAGACACTTCAAAGCCCTGCGTTTTGAAGAAAGGCCGTGTAATAAGCAATGCCAGAACTTAAAATTACACATTTAATCACTAAAGACATTAAAGCCACAAAAAAGTTTTTTTCTCCCCCCTGGAAGCTTCAGATAAATTAAACATTTTCTATGCTGTACATATTTCATAGATAATAGCTGTAATATTGTAACACACTATGAGCAGTGAGATACACGCTTATTCCCAGACAGAGCTTGGTAATACTTCACCATGGTACTGTCTGTGGCTTTGTGAGATATGCTCTGGACAGCAGGCCATCCGCACCAGCTGCCTCCCCTCTCCCAGCACCAGGCCTGGACCCCCACCCATTTATCCAGCGGACTGACCCCAGTATTACCTACTGAGTCACCAGTGATCTTCAACTCGACTTTCCCTGTGATCCTGAGCCTATTTAAAATCCCCCCTTTCCTCTGGTTTTCACCTTATCTTTTGTTTGATTCGCCGACACCCCACTGTCATTCACGACTCTCTCACTCCCTTCATTTTACACGCACTTGGCAAGGAGCAAAAACTCCAGCAGTCATCTCTAGCAACACCAGGGTCTCAGATCTGTCACCCAGCCTCAGCCCCGCCTCCCTGTCCCTCCACTTACCCACCAGCTCCACCCGAATGTGACTCAATAAAAACTGCCTCACCAGGACATCCATCGCCCCCCATGCACATTTACGTGCACGCCCTGCCACACCAGTGGAGCACGCAGGTACTTGCAACTGTTCACAAGCTGCCCGTTGTCAATTCAAGCAGTCGCTCTGTCTGTGTCGTAGGAACCTTGCTGCGCTGAGATGGAAGTGTGAGCCAGATTCCTGGAGCAACAGACAGCCTCTGTTGTGCAGCACATGGCCCCCCCACAGAGGCAGTGACGAGGCAATGGTCGGCCACGGCGAAGCAGATCCCCTTGCCAGATGAACTTAGGAGTGCACACAGACTCCTCACGGCGGCTGACAGCATGGAGACACATACCAAGAGCTTCAAGTCGTGGCAGAATTTGGAGACTGGAACCCTGAGGAATGGATCATCACGTTCATGCATTCCGGTAAAGATAATCCACAAATCTCTGCATCTTGAACTTGGAGTCCCTCTGCTGGATGGGTCAATCCGCTGCTAAAGTGGTGCAGGATTTCCATTGGTGTAAGTGCATCACGTTGCTGCCTCACACGACCCAGAAGCCCATACCGTTACGAATGACACAGAGCTGACTAAGGCTTGGGTAGGTGGTGGAGTCAGTGCTGATGGAACACTACACACAAGTACTGTCCTATGCATTATAGCTCACGATTAGGCAGATGGCTCCCACGATCGTGTAAAGCATGGGTGCCACTTGCTCCACAGCCGCAGAAAAAGAGCAGTGCAGCTCCAGAGGGAGGTCAACTCCACATCTCTTGAGCTTCCATGGAGCGGCAAGGCTGAGAGGGAACTTTGGCTATGGGGTTCAAGTTAACAGACTGGCTCTGTGATGAGCTGATGCCCAAGACCTGGGAGTCAGAACACCGAAAGCTAGCTGGCTGAATGTACCCTAAATGGTCAGGGAGAGAGCTTGCTCTCAATTCAGGAAATCATCACTCCGGTACAGCTTGGCATCCTACCACCAGGGTATGCCCGTAAAAGGCTGGCTGCCCCTCAGCAGTGTACCAGGTTCCACTGGCCAGACATGGAAGCAGAGGTTCAGAACTCCCAGAAGTTTCCCCAGGAATCACGAGCACCCCCCTAGTGCGACGTCCCATCGCCAAGGAGCCCTCTGAATGAGTTGTACAGGGACACTGCCAGCCAGGGGACATGCATTTTGGTACCAGTGGAGTACATCATCTGGTGTCTGAAGATCATGTTCTTGAGGAAAGCCATCTACAACGCCACCACCCATGCACCAAGGACCTTTTCAACCTGCACAGATTGCTTCACATAAAATATCTGTGGAACTCTGTTTACTACACAGGCTACTAAATACTTTCAAGGAAGCATAGGAAGCCCAACTCCCTCACCACTAAACACAGACAGGAAAAAAAGAAAACTGGATTCCAGGAACAATTCCCATGGTAGCCAGATGAAGCATTTGGAGGAATCCAGGCGAGCCCCTCAGACACTGTACAAGTGGCTGGCCATACCTAGTGAGTTCCAGCTAGTGTCCTCATTCCAAACACAACCTGCAAATTTGTGGCCACATCTCAGTTCATGTGCCATGAAGGACAAGGTGCAGTTGGTGAATTAGTAGGCCATCTTGCTGGGATGACGACAATCTAAACGGGTCAAACATGTTAACTAGCTTAAGAGGTGGATAGAGCCAATTCCAATATAATCTACTGTATCTGGGGTGCCATGGAAGCAAAAGCTGTCAGCAGAGGAGGAATTCAATGTCGGGGAGCATCTCACACCCCAAGAGCACCTGGAATAAGAACTGGACCAGTACCAGAATGTGTTCTGCACTGTCCCTGGTTACGTCACTTACCATAACATTTGTACCTTGTCCAAAGTCATAGTACAGCTCTTTTGGTTTCAGAGGCACAGTGTCACACCACTGAGGAAAAGATCCAGTGGAAGCAGCAAATGTTAATAATTCAGAAGGCCTGCAACCCTTGGTCCAGCCTCATTGTTGGGTCCCCAAACAAGATGGCACCCTTCGCTTTTGCAACAATTTCTATAAGTTGAATGAAGTGCCTTCGTTTTCCTCTTTCTAGGACCAGCAAGCTAATATAAAGTCTTAGGGCAAGTCTGATACATCTCCACCATCACCAAGGGCTCTTAGCAGGTGCCACTAATTCCAGCAGCCCAGCAGAAAATTATGTTCAGTACTCTCAGTGGACATTAGCACACAGTCCTCCAGTTTTGGCTGCGTGGGGCCCACCAGTTGCCATTCTAAATGATGTTGCTGTGAGGAAAGTTGGGTAGAACACAGTTGTTGGGTAGAACACAGTTGGGTAGAACACCATCAACCCAAAAGAACATCATCTAGGACTAAAAAAGTATACTACCTGCAGTGTCGAATTGAAAACGCCCCCCTGAAATCACAGGAGAAAATCACTGGCGTCAAGGACACCCTCCGACTAACAACAAAAATCCAGTTATGTGCCTCCCTGAGGCTGACCGGGGAGTATTGGTATCTATATTCAACCTATCCATTCAACCTTGTCAGGCTAAGAAGGGTCAGCTGGAGAAGGTGGTCTGGACCTCGGGAAACAGAAGCCACATTTCAGGTCATGACGGTGCCTCCGGGACCCCAGCACGCTCAATGCTCCGACCGATGGACCTTAAACAGTAGCCACCTGTCAAAACTTCAAGAAGTACAATTTGGGCAGCTGGCCGACACGCGGCCACAGAGCCACACCCATAACTCCAGATAGCTAGAAGCTACTGATCACACCTGCTGCTACTTTCAGCACTTTCAGCACTTTTACAAAAACTTCTAGTGCAAAGGCATCAAACTCAATATCAATGGCCCGCTTTCATTGTGAATTAGTGCCTATTTCAAATTCTCGTTTTTCATTAGGTTCCTACCTTGGCTTTTCTTCCCATCACATATGGCCCACTGCCAATCACCACTCTCACTTCGACACAAAATGAGTCAGTCTTCTCCACAACCTCAGGATCCCAGAACCGTGTCACCTAACCACCATCCTGATCAGTTTTTCCATGAGTCACCACCCTACTTCTGATGAATCTCAGGTTTAATGGAATAAAAACTCCCTCTCTGGGACTTTCGCTCCTGCACCAACCATTGACTATGCATTTGTGTTCCCACCCTAACACAAAAGATAAACTATACATGAAGTAGCTCAAGTGAACTTGGCTTCATTGGCCACTTGCCTGAAACGTTTTAAGAAATATTCACTGCAGGCGTGTCCATCATCTAGCAAGTCACATAAACCTCAGTGAGAAGCATCAAAAAGGTGTTTGAACGGTGGCCAGGAGTAGACGGAGAGGCACAAGTGGGATATTTTCCTTCGGGTCAGAGAAACAACAGCCAGAGACTTTGTACACCTACATTATTAAATTCATTTAGCCGTTACCTGCAGTTGTTACTTGTCAGCCGTCTGGACGTTCTGCTTTGTAACTGAGTTATTTTGGCTGAAGTACAAATAAGTCAGCCAGTGTTCCCTTGTCGTGGCACAAAGCTTTGAACTCCTCGTGTCTGATGAGGGAAACCAGCCAGCTACAAGGACCTAGGAACGTCAACCTACGATCGTCCGCTGGATATCAAGTCTGATTAGCAGGCTAAGCGAGACAAAGAGAAAATGAGAAGTGTAATGGTATAAATTGAGGAAAGATCATGTGCAAAAATTCTTCAGCACTCAACACCTTTTAACAGAGAAAGACAGCGTGTCTAAGGAGAACTAAGGGGCCTGACCACAGCCTTGTTCACTTGTCTGACCGATACTTAAAGAGCATTTTACTACACATATTCCACTACTAGGTATCACTATACAATTACAGCAGAAGAGCATTAGTGTTTTTCCTCCAGTGGTTCTCAAAAACATCCATTAGGATACTGAACAGGATCTGCTGCTTTCATGAAGCGGCACGTGTAGACCACAAGACAATGAAGTTAACAAAGCAATGAGTTTCGTCCAAAGAATGACAAACAGTATGGCTGAGAAGCAGGGACGATATTTTCTGGGCAACATTAGTGGTCCCATCAGACAGGGAAACCAAAGAAGATGGTTGTATTGAGATGATACACGCTGGTCTCGGTCTGCTGCTCTTGATGACCTAGGGAATTCTCTTCTTTATTTCCCTGTCTGCCCCAAATCCCCGACAGTGAGGCTAGAAAATAATCAATCGTCCTCTAAAGTCAGCGGTGGGTAAATGTCAGGGACACACGAGAGCCTTCCATCGTGGCTGTTACACTCTTGTGGACGGCGGTACGGCAGGGGAGCCTCTGGCTTCCTGCAGCCCCACCACAGAGTCCCAGCCACGGCCGAATTGTATCCAAATGGTAGTAATTCTACAATCGATGGCCTCCACACCCTACAGCACCATGCCCAGAGGATATCCATCCTGTTGTTCTGTGAGACACACCAAAGCACATCAACTCCCAAGGCAGACTCACGCGAGAAAATAAGAAGCAGAAATACCTTAGCTATCTAACTGATCTACCTACCCATGCACGCCTTCAGCCTCTGATGGTTCTTTTGATAATTACTTCTTGCAATAGTCAGAACCTCAGTGACGCACTGCAAATTACTTAAAGGCACCAAAATTAATACCAGTGTAAATGATGGTCTTCCATTAGTAACCCAAGACAGAACAAAAAATATGTATTACACGAACATTTCGGCTGAGAATTCTACTTGAGGCTCAGAAATCAGTGCAGAAATAAAAGCATGTTTATGACTCTAAAGTGGGGGGAGGGGGGGGGGCTGCAGTGGATTATTAAGTAACGACTGGCACACTCACTCATATATTGGTTCTAAACTATCTAGTATTAAATATAAGAGCTGAGAAAATCTTTCCCATTACACCCAGTGAGCTGGTGTGTGGTTTGAATGCACATCCCACTAAGTTTCACTACGGCACTCTGCCTCGTGCCAGTGATAAAGGAAAGGGGGCGTGTTGATTTATTCCAGCAACCAGTAATTTATGCAAATGAATCATGGGGGCTAAACAGATCGTCCCGGGAAGAGCACGCTGCCCACGCCGTCCGCACATCGGCCGGAAAAACGTCCCGTGAAGTGGTGATGTGAGCAGTGATGGATTTGTACATAAAACACTCAGCTGATGCGACGCCATGCTTAGTGTAAGAGGACTCTGGGAAAAATAACAGCTAATGGCCAAATTGCCCAAACCACGTCTTTTCTGAATCACATTTAATGCGTTTCTGAACCCCAAAATTACTGCAATTTGTTCCCAGGACGTGATCCATCACCGCCATGGCAGAAATGGACCGGCTGTGAAAAAGCATCGTTCTGCTTAAATCACCAGACGGAATGCGCTGGTAATTCTCACTGGTCAAATGGATGTTTTCGCCAGGCCAGGACAATAAAACTACAGCGTATAAAAAAGATGTTAGGACTGTAACCCATCCATTTGGCATAAGCACTTACAGTATGTGATGCAGGGGTAAGGGGAGCCTGGGATATTGGAAGCCCTGGATGGGAAGGCACTCCATCTCAGAGCACACACACACACACACACACACACACACACACACACCTGTACGCATATCTTTGTGGGGACCGTCCATTCGATTCTATGGGCATAACCATAATCTCAACAATGACGCCCCTAACCCTTAACCAGCCCTAACCTTAACCATAAGAAACCAAACAAAATACAAAACATTTTTAGTTTTTTGATTACAATCACAGATTTTTATAAAATCGAAAAATGATGTGCACAATGTCAAAATAACAGGTTTTTAGCACATTGCGGGAATATTTGGTCCCCGCAATGTAATGAACACCTGGACGCACACACACACATACAACAATTCACCTAAACCATGTCTCTGGGCAGTGGGAAGACTCCGGAGTATCCAGGGGGACCTCACAGAAACACTGGGAGACCCCCCCACTCGCATAACAGTGGGTGCAAATTAGGTCCACAGGCAGCTGATGTGAGGATGGCGCAACCTACTGAGCCACCTCAATGGCCATGATCCAGTGGGAACAAGATGAAAGCATTTAATTCTGGCATCCCATAATAGTCAAAGCAGCATAAAAATGTGGCGGGACAGAAATAAAAAAAAGGCTCTTATCTGTAGGGCTCTAAGCCAGCCTATCCCGAGAGAGACTCACAACAGCCAATCGGATCACATTATACGGATGCGAGCCACTTATTTTTTGATGTTTTATCTCGCATTATGCACCATCAGTTCCACTAGCGTAACCATTAATATCAATGTATTAATTAACAGGGTTATAGCACCGATTTACAACGGTGTAGAGAGGAAGATAAGAATAACATGAACGAGGCTACATTTAGAGGCTACTCTAAATGTTAACACGGTAATTTTACGCGAGGCTAGCAAATCATTTTTCTTCTCTGTAGCGTCCCGTCCGCCCCACAGAGGCTTGATCGACTAGCCAACACCTCTGGTATGAGCTCCGAAACGGGATGGTGGGCACAGGTGGACGGCGGGGCGGCACCACGGGGAGAAGGTTCATTTCGAAACGGTTCCCGCTAAATGTCAAGATAAAAGAGGCATTTTCTACTGCAAGAAGAAGTAAAATTATCTCACAATTGGATCTAGGCCGAAATATCAGCCTCCTTGAGTTCTCCCTTAGCACGGCGACATATAAAATGCATTATTTATCGATTGGCATTCCGTTGCATTTAAAATTCAATTTTATAAGTTGTGGCATCAATAACCGGAGCATTGATAATATGCAGTTGCGAACAATTACGGGAAAGTCTGTAATTAAAAAGCTGGATGCAGTGTTGAACCCGAACAGCGTTACAATGTATTTAAACGGACCAGATCCCGACACTGAACCGTTAACGAGCCGGCAGGGGGGAGGTGTATCCGGCAAACTCCCTGCAGCGTGGCTGTGCTCTGCCCCCACCCCTGGGCCTGTTTCCCCAGTCCCAGCTGAGTAAGCTGCAGCTGTGAGGATCACATCTCATCACATCAAATCAAAGTTTATTTATCAGATGCACAACAGTACAGCAAACAGCAACAGATGCAGGCGATGAAGTGAGAGCTGTCTATAGTGGGTAATAGCAATAAGTATTAGAAAATAGATAAATTAATAAAATAGTAAATAAAACTATAAAATATAAAAAGCAGAAATGTGCAAATTGTCCATACTAATAGCCTGCTCTGCTGCCGAGTAACCTTACTGCCTGAGGGTAGGAGGATGGAGCATATCCTGGCCTGTCAGGGATGGGGACAGCGTGGGGAGGGGGGTCCTCATCCAACTCCACCACCCCCACACCACAGGTAACCAGTAAAGGCAAGGGAATCATCTAACACACCCCGTTCAATATGGAAGCTCTTCACACTGAAGACAGAGTCCAAATTGATTTTTTTACACTATCCCGAGTTGGGAGGGGCAGCCATTGGCTTTCTCCATCTTCATTAAGGTCTGTCTGATTGGTATAGATTCCTGCCCCCGCCCCCACCCCCACCCCGGAGCCAATACTCCCCTCGATGGAGACCAGGCACCTAAAAGCAGAACATTGAAGCCTATGGCACGCTGTCTAACCCACGAAACTCCTGGGAGAGCGAGGTATCTCATGGGATGAACGTCACAGCACTCTCTCTCTGTCATACACACACACACACATTCACGTGTGCCCCCATTCTGCAAGGAGAAGTTCATATCTTGCTTCTCTCCGCAAGCCCCTGGGGTTTGCACATTCTCCCTGAGTTTGTGTGAGTTACCCCCAGCAATCAGGTTTGCGACCCAAAGCTCAGAACCATCCAGTTCGCTGAGCTGACATTTCTCAGCTGCCCATGGCGTGTGACTGTGTGTTCACTCTGCCATGGACTCCTATTCTCCTCTGCTTTGGCCCATGCTGCCTGTGATAGGACCCCCATGAATAGATAAGTGGTCAGAACATCTACTCAAAACTGTCCACACGCACACGTCTGGCCAGGCCAGGAGAAAGCCAGCAGACCTCCAATGTCACCTGCATGTCTAAAGGTGACAGAATGGGTTCATAGAGAGGCTCGAAAATCAAGATCAAAAAATGCATATGGAAAGCGCTCATAGAGGCTGAAATCCAGAGCAGCTGGTAAGAACTATGCAACATGACAGGTACAATCTCCAAAGAAAAACGAATACTGATTTTCGATCATCAAAGGCTAATATTATTGTGTGCTTATTGTGGAGAACAGTTGGAACAACAGACAGGACATTTGCAAATCAAGAGCAACATCATCTGAGTCCGCACTTACGTTCAGAAAGAAAAACACACCGGTTTAAAGAAGGAGAGGAGATAGAAGGCAGGGTAAACATGAAAGAGGGAGGGAAGTGTGAAAACAAAGAGTTCAAGTGTGTCATCGAATGAGGAGGCAAGGAGGGAAAGATTAATAATGTAGAAGCAGAGAAGACACAGGTCTGAATTACAGGAAGTGACAGGAAGTGATAAAGAGGACAGCGGTAGGGACATGAGGAAAAAGAAGCATGAGAAAATAGAATGGGAATCATCATGAAGAGATCATGCAGGAGGGGAATCGTCGCGAAGAGATCACGCAGGAGGGGAATCGTCGCGAAGAGACCACGCAGGAGGAGAATCGTCGCGAAGAGACCACGCAGGAGGAGAATCGTCGCAAACAGACCACGCAGGAGGGGAATCGTCAGGAAGAGACCACGCAGGAGGGGAATCGTCAGGAAGAGACCACGCAGGAGGGGAATCGTCACAAAGACGTAAGTCACAGGTTTATTCAGAATACTGATAGGAATCCCTACATTTGTGATTATCATTCTTTTATTGTTAGATGATACACTTAAACCCAACCGACAGTAGAATTCACTGGGGCGATTCAGCGATTTGCTCAACCAAGGAACAGCAAGCTTTGATTACAGTGAGTCTGTGACTATGACTGCTACATTACTAGCATGCTAAATATTAGCACCCATGCCGAACATCAGCGGTCTGTTTGTTTTTAATGACTGGAATGACTGGGAAAGGCATGCAGAATGGAGGACTCGGTTACCGTTGAAGTTGACAGCCCGGATGTGGGCGAGCAGCTCCTTGCCGTCAATGTTGGCCATTCGGGGACACAGTCCTGGGTAGCCGGAGCACAGCTCACGGTGCATGCGGTTGAGCGCGTGCGCCATGGCGTACACAGCATCCATCACAAACTGCACCTTGCCCTCCTGCTCGTAGATGGAGTCCCTGCCCACCTTCTCCAGCCCTGAGTGAGAAGCAGAGACATCACAGGCACAGAGCGTGAAGGTGGGTGGAGCTGTAGCGAGGGGCCAATCAGAGACATTCGTTATCGCGTGTGTTTTGGTTACTCATGTCAACAAGGATTCTGGGAAATGAAAACCATCCTAATCCCTAAAGTAACATTACCTTAAGAAACTAACATTGCGCACACACACTCATCATTTTTATCTTCCATTAGGTCTCATTTTAAAGCAATTAACGATTCCTAGTACCAAATGAATCTAATAAAGTATGTTTTGTGGAGACATCTCTACAGCATCGTTTTTTGGTCCAAGAATATCTTCATAAAAATAAGAACGCAAACATAAAAACACACACAGACACACACACACTCCAGCACACAAGCACCAAAGCTACACCATGTACAACATTATGAATTTAATCAGCCATAAAATCTGATTAAATAGCTCTCTGAAATGGTGGTAAGATGCAAAATCATGTATTAAAATATCCCGTGCACTAAAATATGGCACCACTGCAAACCAGCAGCACACAGAAAAATATTTAATGACAAACAGCAGATATTCAAGTTACAGCAACGCCTTTTTTTATCCAGTTAATGGCCAGTTCTAATTTTAAAATACTCCGGTGAAACTGCATCAGCAAAACCTATAGAGGATCATGAAGAAATTAAATCCTTCGCTACCTGTCTTAGTCATTTTTACTTAAGCATTGTTTTTTTAATAACTATTTCCGTGTGATATGTATTTTCCTTCTTTTTTCTGTCCATGCCCATTTATCCTTCCAGCACGATCGTTCAAGTTTAAGGTCCGCTGCAGGATATTTTATATGTGGCTTGCTCTGTTTTCCCTGATTCACTCCACGGCCTTCAGGCAACATAAGATAAAGAAAGGGAGTAGCAAAGAGAATTAACAAGTTCAGTGAGCTCTCAATCAATACACACTTCAAAGCGGAATTAATAGCTACCTGCGGATGAAATTCAGAGCTGTCCTGTGGACTCTAAGGATTGGCGCGGCCTTGTTTAGGCACGAGGTGCTTGTTCTCTCCTGAAGACAGATCGCCGTGGGGCGTGTCTTCAAAATGAGGTCATGGCAGAAATCCCAGAAGTCACTGTGTTGGGACAGCCCCTCACAGTAAACAAATGCAGCCACAAGAGGAAAATCGGTGGGCAGTTTCATTGTGCACGCACTCAATCACCGACTGGACTGCGTCACTGGGACTTAATAAATAAACTGACAGGAAGGCTGTTAGACCAGCCAGTGACTGACGGTGGCTTTTGAAGTCTTGCTTCTCAGAATGGCACACGGGAATTCCAGGGATAACTGATTAAGCTGATTTAGCGAGGACAGATTGGGCATTCCAACCACTCGCTGAATTGATGGGGTGGGGTAGGAGGCGGAGCAAAAGGTGGGGCAGGGGGGCGAGGCAGGAGGCAGAGCAAGAGGCAGGAGCGGGATAGGAGGCAGAGCAAAGGGCGGGGTGGGGCAGGAAGCGGGGCAAGAGACAGGCGGTGGGGCAGGGTGGGAGGCGGGTAAAGAGGCGGGGCTGGGGGTGTGTCACTTGATGGTGCCCTGACACATGTATTCGACATTGCCTGGAGTTCCCTGTGCGACAGAATGTGCGTGACCTAAAAACTGCGGCAAGGAGGGACTGTAGCTGCGGGGACTCAAAAGACCCCTGAGGAATTTTAATCAGAAGAGAAGAGAAACCCAGCTAACTGCACCCGGAGGATTCAGCCCCCTCGCCCCCCGCCCTGTGTGGCGAGCAGCATCAATGTGATATGTAAAGCTACCTTTTATATGGAAGAAAAATTCATTCGATATTATATACAGTTTGCAGGGTTCAACACCACAAGACCTGCTTGTGCTAGTCTCAGATTTCCCTTCACTATGAAAAAACATTCAGCTTCCGTATCATATTATCTTTCTCAGGGTGGTTCCTCATACCTACAAAGCATGTAGTTCGGTGAATCGGGGTCTCTGCATAACCCGTAGTATGATGGTGTGCGCCTTACAGTAGGCTGAAATCCCACCCGGGCTGGACCCTCCCCCAGATCCCAAACCCCGGAAAGCCTCTTTGGAAGGACGTCACGGAAGAGAAAGAGCACATCTGTCGAAAAAGCGACTCTCGGTGGAGACCGACGCTGCATGCTAACAATAGACTTTTCAATTGAATTCAAATTGCATTCTTCAGTTCCAGCTTCCAGCTGCATTGCCGCATCCCCCAGAGCGAACAGCCATTTAAATAGGCACCGGGTGTACATCTAACCCCATCAGCTGTTCGTCCTAAACAGATATTTAACGGTCTGGGCACTAGTGAGCACTGGTGGCAGTACTGTTTTAGGGAGCGCTATCTCAATCAGATGACACATTCGTACATATTTAGCCTGCTACTGTTCTCCCAATGAGACAAACTGGTTCATATTCTGTTCCTTACACAGGGGACAGGGTGTCCATCACCAGATGAGGATCAGATCATTTATGAAGTAATTAAGGTGGACTGGTTATTCAAAGTATGATTGAAAAAACATATATATATATATAAATGCTGTCAGTTTCAGAATATACAGATTACATTTTCATTAATTACATGCCATTGTCATTTGGAGGGTTTATGAGAAATGTCTGAGAAACAAACTCACTCACAGAATAATAATAACAACAATGAAATTCCCCCCCCCCCCACACCCCACAGGACCAGAACATAATGAATAGAGATGTAATGAAACGTTAAGCCTAGATTAAGATGTCTGTCTCTGACTGAAGAAGGGGGTGACTTGGGAGTGTGGATGTAGGATGATACCCCCCCCCATCCCAGAGATGATCAGGTCTGAATCAGTCTCCTTAACAGACAGGCCACAGCGACGTCACTGGGCTGCCATGCACTGGGAGACATGGTGGAAACGCTCCGTCAGGTGAAAAGCTGGCAAGGCTCTGCCCACCACGAAAAAGCCTCCGCCCACCACCAAAATGGCTCCGCCCACCACCAGAATGGCTCCGCCCACCACCAGAATGCCTCCACATGTGAATCCCTTCCTGAACTGTGCGGCCTGGGAGATTCCCGGGACTGTGCTAGAGATTTTGGCCCCCAAGACAGCATATCATATTAGGCACCCGACAAAGACCAATCCAGTTTCATTCCAAATTCTCCCTGTCGCTCAGGGGCTCTTGGAATCATCCTGACTTTCCAGCTTCCCTGAGCAGCGCCTCTCCTGACCACACAGGCAAACCCCAGTTTTCACTCTCCCTTTTACCTTCCCACGAAAATGCTCCACCTGTCAGGCTACAATCGCCAACAGCCTTTTGATCATCAATATTTCAGCGTGTCATCAAGAGAGGACAGTCGCCGAGTGCGTGGGGAACTTTTAAATGAGGGCCTCAGATCTTTGTAGAATCTATGTCAGCACGAGGGGCTGTCTCTCCGGGGAATCCATATCAACGTTTCTACGCTGAGAGGATGATTTTTAAAACTGCATTACAGTACGCCACGCTGAAAAGGAATAGCTTTGCCTTTAACAAACATATGTATTAATTAGAATGTAATTTAAAACCACAAAGAGTCGATGGGAATCACATTTCCATGAATTACTGACAGGGCACGAGGACAGAGTAAGGTTACATGAGTCGGTGAAGATACCTGCCCTGCACCACTATTTACTTATGTTTCTGGCGCTGTGTCATTGCTGTTGTCGTTGTTGTGTATTGTTTTTTATTTCATGTTTATTGATTTATTCCCCCCCCCCCAGTATTTTTTGTCCAGTGTGTGAGTGAAATGACCGTAAAGAAACTTGACTCGATCTGAGGGAACCTCCAGGATTTTCTTGGGTAAATTGCAGCTAATTGTGGTGCTTTTGGGAGCCAGTCGCCACAAAGAAATCGTTGCGCTCGTTAACCGGACCCTTCCGCTCACTAAGGTGTGTCCCTTTCGCGGGAGATCGGGACAGACACACGGATCAAACTGTAGGCTGGAAATGAAACGGCTGTTCAACTACCATTAGCAATCGGCTAGCATTAGCATTCGGCTAGCATTAGTATTCAGATCCGCGCCTCCAACGCTTGGACTTCTCTGTCGGCATCACCCGGCTCGTGTCTCCACAGAGACCGCAGTCAGGCCTTTGACAACAATCTGGGGGGGTGGGGGTAGAAGCTCACAAATTAATTCTGCTTTTAGCAACAGGGCAGTCCTGCAGCCATGGTGAAGACCTGCGGTTTGGGCCTACTGGGAAAATTCAGGCACTCACACTGGGCAGACCCAACGGGTCCCAATTAAAGTTTGTCACACAGGATGATGCGCCGGTTTCGCCGTCCGCTCTCCTGGTACCCCCAGGCCCTCTGACAACATATAGGAGATTATTATAATTGCATTTTTGCTCAAACGATTTATTTCTGAATTATCCATCCATTTTCCAAACCGCTTATCCTTACTGGGTCACAGGGGGTCCGGAGCCTATCCCGGAATCAATGGGCACGAGGCAGGGAACAACCCTGGATGGGGGGCAGCCCATCACAGGGCACAGTCACACACCATTCACTCACACATGCACTCCTACGGGCAATTTAGCAACTCCAGTTAGCCTCAGCATGTTTTTGGACT
>JAODJX010000065.1:34330762-34341499 GCA_026776945.1 Isichthys henryi
TCCACGCGTGGGCCCTGTACAAAAAAAACATGTTCGGGTGGGCCCCGCAGGGGGACGCAAGCCAGGCAAATCGCCCCCCCCCCCCCCCCGCCGCACGACTGTCCTGCACAGGGGCCAGGTGTTGGCAACAGCAGGACAGCTAAGATCAGGGTGTGACAGGGGTGCCACGCAATGACGCTGCTCGCAGGAAACTGGGACACAACTACGCAGTTATGGTAACTTTCCAAGGCAAATCAAGTAACTAGTAACAGGGGTGCTGTGAAGGAGCGAGGGGTTATGATGATTCAAAGAGGTGATAGGGGTCCTGAAATGTTTAGAATTTAAGTGGACTGGTCTCGGTTGGGGGGCCCAACATCTCTACGGCACCCTTGACTAGTATTAAGGAGCAAACTGGAACTTCATAACGCGATCTAAGTAAAAGAATCGATAATCACACGTCCACTGGACACACAACATATCTGCTAGCTTGATAGACCATTATGATGACACGTTACCAAAAGAAACAAATGTGAAAAACATCGTTCAGCATATTAGTCTTTTTTTGTTTTGTCTCTGGAAAGATGATATTATCTATTGGTCAAGCGAGGGAGACGGTCCCTGACAAGCAGGACAAGTCTGTCACGGCAACAAAACTTGACATTAGCACAGTGCACTGGTGTGGGATAACTGGTGCTTAAATGAATGCCACGCAGCCTGCCCAAGCACGAATGAATGGTGCCAGGTCTACAGTTGGCATTTGTCAAAATAAGGGCAAACATAAAAGAGAAAGTGACCAGGGCCGGCCGTGATGTTCAGTGACACCCCCAATAAATCCTTTTTCTCTCCGTCTTTTCTTTGGCCTTGAAAGTGCTTTAGTTCATCGATTGGACGCAACCAGGTGTAAAGCGGCGGGCGGGCCTGAACGAATCACGGGATGCCTTGTCAGCCAGATAAAAACCCGTCATTGTGTTTGTTTTAACCGAGACAAGAAAAAATAAAAGTAAAAATGACACGATTGGAGCCACTTTGTACATGACTCTTCGGTGAGAAATTACAGGCTGTGTGGATATTCCAGCACGCTTTCTGCACTCCATTAGGTTTTTCTCATCAAGCACTGTCATGCTGAGAAAAAGTTTTTGCTAAAGTGTCCTGTCTAGAAGAATGGCCACATTTTTCCATTTATCAGCCATTTTTTTTCTACAGTAGGTGAGCCAAATGGTCCAGAAATGGTGCCCATTTTGTTTCAGGTGCAGTTTGACCCCTTTTTGGCACCTGACCATCATACCACCACCACCCCCCCCGAAACCCGACATCCTGTCTCAGTGCTCCAGGAAAGAACAATTACATCATCATCTGTGTCCCCCCACACTAACAGCATCACTACATTCGTGTCGGAACCACGCAGATTACCACAGACTATCGTTGACACGTTAACAAATGAAACCTTATGAATGATTGATTGAAAAAAATGAAAGGATAGATTTATTAAGTTCAAGGAGGAGAAATCGAGCCATCTATCCTAGGAGGCATTAACCGATTGAGAATGCGGTTTGTTTCCCCAAGACTCAGCTGTCTTTGATTCGGTATTAATATCTTTCAAGGTACACAATCTGTGGCCTACAAACCACGTTAAGGCTGATTTATGCTTCTCTCTCTGGCCTGATATTTATTTGCAGTGAACGCAGCTGTGTGGATCAGCTTCTGCGAGCTGCACCTTCAGATGTAATACGACGACGCACGTTTTTATTGCCGGAATGCACTTTGCTGCAGATCTACAAAAATATTTACATTGCAGGTGGCCATTTGGCCAAGACATCAGCTAGGTTACGGAGGTGAGAAAGTCCAGCCCGCCGAGACGGCCTGTGTGCTTGGAGCTAGCCACCGACATTACGCTCCCCCCAATCACATCTGGTGTCAGAAGGTCTGAGGTCATTTTCAAGGACATCCTGGCATGGCAGAGAGTCTTGCCTGTGGGCGAAGATTGACATTTGTCTACGGCTGAGGTATGAATCCTCCTTTAGGGGCCGCGCCTCACCCTCTAGACGATGAGAATGATAAAGTGTTATAAGCGTCCTGATTGGCCACCTGTGGGTTCCATTAACGATGAGCCCGGGAGCAGGATGCATGTCCTCCACTCAGACGTCTTTAGTGGTTCCCTACTGCAGCTGCACGACACAGGAAACTCCAGAGACTCTCAGCCCCCCGTCCAGCCCCCAAATGGCCAGCGGCACCTTCTGCCTGTTTACTCAGAATATGGACACATTCTCCTATGCTTTCAGCTCACTGAATATTTCAGGAAACAAATAACTGAAGTAGTTGTGAGGAGTGTAACCGTGCCCGACAGAAAGCTCCATACCATCTGGGCAAAAGAGTTCTTGTAGCCCCTGTGCCACACTCGCAACAGTTAAACTTGAAAGGAAAACACTACTGCAGCGTATGCCAGTGACCGATGCGATTTCAGGGGAAGAGATGCAGTTCCTGTTAATAAAATAAAGAGGAATGTATTTGCAGTTCAGCCGACAACCCATTGTTTTTGCTAGGCGAGAGGGTCTTCTTGGAGTTCAGGATGAAATCCCATTGTTCTGGCAGGAGAACACTGAGATTTTACCTTCAGTCTCATCTTACTCGTAGATTCAGCGGCTGAATCAGGCCCAGTAGAGACATGGGAAACCGAGAAGCACAGCCGCTGGTTCATTAGTGGTTTTCCAAATGGAGTCGGTTTTTTAATTATACCTCAATCTTAATGGGCTGTTTCCCTCACCACCTCCGTCCAGCTCATGGACACGGAGATCCTTCTTCTCTTCAGTTCAGTTTGCCTTTATGGGTTTGACCCATGTTTAATGGTCTCTGAATTGAGGTCCAGTGTTCCCTGCAATGTCCTCATCCAGGTCAGATTCTGGTCCGATATTGTCGTAGGTAGTGGCAGGCTTGTTGCCTCTTGGGTCCCAAAAGTCATCCCCAAACTAAACAAACAGCTAGCAAGTAGAGTCAGGTTAGCAGAACCTGCTCCTTCAGCATCTCCTAAATAATGAAGATATTTATTTAACATTTAAACAACAGGGGGGCCCAAACAAATGTGTGGTTTGAGTGGTAGTAAAACACCTCCACTGATCATAGGAGCCATTAGTCTTCCAGAGGGGCAGTTCCAGCACCTGACAGTGTGCACCAGGCCTGCCTCCCTTTGTAGGAGCTCATCCTTATGTCATGTGATCACTGGAGCTCTTGCCGTTGGTGCACACTGTACATAAAGTATCCCCGCCAGGCTCGAGACTCTCAGCATCACGAGGACGCCCCGTGATCGTAAAAAAATAATACGTCTGTTATTATGCAACGCACTGAAATTCTGTCACACATTCTATGAATAAAATTAGGATTTTACAGTCACTTTTCATCGGCAATGGTGTTATTTACAGGGAGATGAGGCTTTTACAAGCCGTCTTCTAATGCTCCAGTCTCATGTGAGACACCTATAACGTGATTTACTTCCTCAGCTCCTGGCCAGCAGAGTTTCGTGGCTCTGTGCCTCATACGGGATGATCCCTTCGCACATGGGTTCTCCTCACGCACCCTGACGTGCGCAAGCTGAGGGGGAGGCGCTGTTGGCGGGAGACAGGAACGTCAAAAAAACGGAATCTGTTATACTGGTTCGCAGATGCAGATTCACCCAACTTGGTGTTTTACTAAGATACCTCAGCTGGAGTAACCTACTGAATAATACAACACCTGAGTGCCTGAATCAGCACCCTTCGAGTTGAAGGCCCCCATCCTCAGGCACTCGGCTACCATGGTCCCCGTAAACCAAACTAATGACCGGGCACATTTTCACCCAGATAAAAACATGCGAAATTAAGTCACGAGGGCAGTTTCACACAAAAACCACTCCTCTCAAATGTCTATCCATAGCTGATAATAAATCCATTTATGTCAGGCTAATGCATAGCTTTTAAAATCTCCATTAAGCATCGGCAGATTAATTAAAACAATTAATGCGATATATGAGTTCTGCGCTTGGACCTTTTTCTCTTTTCTAGACGAGAGGACGTAAACAAAACCATCAGGCTATCTGGAGCTAATGAAGGGGAACAGAAAATGACGCCATCGATATCCGTCCTGCATGTAAGTAATGCACAATTAAGACTGAGTTCGTTTAACGATGAGTGCAGGCAAAGGAGCGCTGAGGAGGAGCAGAACCAGGTACCTGCGAAGGCTCTGGCCTCACCAATAACTGTCAAAGAAGTTTACTAGAAGTAAATCAGTATAATTAAGTATTGTACCATATTATACGATTTGCCGAAATTACCCCATGCATCGAGCTGCAGCAATGCATACTGAGACATGTCAGGTAAACAGGATGTGTGTTTAAAAACTCCTCAAGACAGTGTTTGCCAACCCAGGACCCCAGACAGTTCACATCCTTGAGCGGCTGGAGGATGGATGGATGGATGGATGGATTTAACTTTGTACTTAGAAGCATGGACACATCATTCCTCCATCCAAAGAACTCCCCCCTCCCCATATAACACTATGAAACTGCTTCACAGCACAAAATAAACAGCATAAGATGTAGCACAAGGCAATTACTACTGATTCAGTCCTCAGTTCACCTAGGAACACAACCTAGCTGTGTCATTCTCGCCCGTGCCCAGCCCTGCTAGAAAATGCTGCAGGATCGAGTTCATATCCCGGTCTTTTGTGCCTTGTCTGTCTATCCACGGCCCAGTTAGGTTCAGCACTGTGCGTGTGCTGTGCTGCCGTCTGCATGCAAAAATACACCAGGAGACATGAAGGTGGTCACATGACCGAGCCACATAGAGCTCTGCTACCATCCTACCATTAGAACCAAAGACCAACATGGAGGAACATCTCTCACCCACAGGATAAGTATATTATCCACTAGCACCAAACTGAGAGAGGTCCAAGCACAGTAACCAGAATCATATATTACTATTACATATTGCAATATAACTTCTGTTATTCTAATGCAGCCACAAATGGGGCCAAGTTTTTATTCGTAGATAAGTTTCATGATTTACAACGGGCCCGTTTTTCCATTTCAGCATGTTATGTAATGGAGTTACGCTTCTGCAGTCAGAACTAAAATATATGCTGATTTATACCAATCGCTGGGCTTAGCCAGTCATATTTGTCAAGCATGCAGCTCGTTACCCCACCATAATTATCCAGAAACATGCAGCGTTAGACTCCAGGTTTTGGCCTGCATTCCCAGAGAGTGCAAATCCCTATTTGTGCATTAATAGAAAACCACAATTGTACAAGGACGACTATGTTTGTTTAATCCCCCAATTCGTTCCAGTGGCTCCGGCGAAACCGAGCTTGGCACCTTGCAGACGGCCACGTAAAAAGCAGAGATCAGAACTTCAGTTCTGTTAATCGTCTATTTTCACGTCATGCTTATCAATGAATATTGGTACCAAAAGATTTTCAGAAGGTTGCTTTCACCCCGAACTGCAGACTGAAAAGGAGCTTATGATGGACATTTTATTGTAATAATTGTACTTTGCATAGGTTTGGAACTGAACAGAAGTTGATATGCAAACCAATTACACACAGAAATACTATTAAATGCAGCTTAATTACATACTTAAGTCTTAAGAATTTAAACGGTTTATGATTTGCCATAATGAGCTTCATATCAGAGGAATTAAGCTCTTTTGAAATTCTCCTAAAGGAATGATGTCATTTAAACATGGTCAACAAAAACATGGGATGAAAAGCCTTCAGAACACATCAATAAGGTGAGAGTAAACCCTCATTCAAGACCCCCAATACAAACATGGGATGAACAGCCTTCAGAACACGTCAATAAGGTGAGAGTAAACCCTCATTCAAGACCCCCAACACAAACATGGGATGAACAGCCTTCAGAACACTTCAATAAGGTGAGAGTGAACCCTCATTCAAGAGCCTCAACACAAAGATTTAGCACCAATTTGCCCCCCTGACGGCACATCTAATCTGTCTTTCCTCGATGTCTCATTCACAGCCGAGGACCAACAGAAATGTAATACTGCTTAAGAATGAATTTCATTATCCATACAGACCTTAATTTCTGATGCTGCGTTGGGGTCAGAAAGCTCCTATAATGAGATTTCCCAATTGACATATGGTCTTCCTTTGATATGGCTGGAAAACACAGAGCCAGATGCTTTGATAGCAGAATTACGGAATGCCCGCGGTGCCCAAGTCCAACTGTCACTAGTCATAAATTCCCCTGCTGTACCTTAAGCAATTTTCACCAACAAGAAAACGGGTACCTCTTATTCAAAAACAGTCTGTGTGAGGACCGAAAGTAACCAGATGATTCTCTCCGAGGCTGGGGTACTCTACCAATCCAGCAGATAAGGACGTAAATGGGAAGAGAAAATGTGGACAAGATGGCCGCCACCAAGGCCTGCTGTGACAGATGTCTGGCTCCTTCTGATGGTGCGCCCGCAGGAGGTCTTCCCCACACTCTGAGCTAAGCGCCATCCTTCCCAGTAATCTCACATAATCAGATGTTTACCAGTCTGTTGGCAGAGGGCAGACGCCAATAAGGGAATCGTACACAGGAACTCTCAGCAAACTCAAAATGGCACCTTCTGGAGACGAGACTTCACCCTCCCCCCTCCCCCCGGCTCTTCCATAGCCAGACACAGCATGGGGGAAATCAGTGTGGGATTAACATGGTGCAGAGGCACTGATGCTCCACAAATGCCGTGAAATTACCCCTTTTCCAAACAGTGATGCAAATCTACAATTCTTCTGCTCACTACCTGCACATGTTTGGTATCGGTTTGCTGGCCGCAGCCCCAAGTAATGCAGGCGTTCGGTACAATAGGAGCAGAAAGAGGACGGAACACACCAACCAAGGAGGCTAAATAGAACAGTCAGCATCAGCAAACAAACGTTGTCATTGTTGCACTACATCAGGTTATTGGTCTGTTCTGCATCTGTGAAACCCAGACATTACTCTCAGCTCACTATTTCCCTGGCAATTTGCAGTCATTTGCACATGGTACGTAAATAGAAACTCGTTTAAAACGTCTTTGCACTGTGTTTCCTGCAATCCTGTCATTTCTGTTTTGTTCGCTAGGTTCTGATATATTGTACAGTGAAGTGTTAGTAATACTGTCCTGCACTTCATGTTTGGCACCAAACCACAAGCAGTCCTGAAATGTCTGTACATAGTTGCGATAAACTGTTTCGAGCTCTGACTGCTGAGTGACAAATAACATGCAAAAAGCCCGCCATCGTCGATGCAGGATCAGCCTCCCGTTAAACAGGGCTACAGATTCACATATACGGTGAACCAAAGTGAACAGAACCGACGTGGAACGACAGCACATGCCACAACTCTCTAAAAATAATGTTATATACTGCACTACGTCAGGACGGACAGAAAAGAGTATGTACAGGTAGGAGGAAAAATTACTTAAATCATCAATTCCATGCTTCGTGGCCATCGCTTCGAATCTTAACATGTCATTTGAATAAACGGCACACATACGTTTTCTGTCTTAGCCCAACACTGGATATCAGTAGCCAAAACCACGTAGCAGTTAACTATCAAGCGATGACGATCATTCAAGCAGATTGTGGGAAAAGCATAAAACCTGTAGCATCTTTTCGGGAAGGCAGGGTAAAGGGAAGCGTTTCCTTTTAAAACTCATTGACTGTTTCAGTTACAGACTCTCATGACCTCTCATGGACGCAGACACTGGCTCGCACGGCTGTGCTGTCAAGCTGGGAAGCGTCATTCGCACACTAGTGCTCTGGGTGCAACTCGCCGTGTCTGACAGAGCATGTCGGTCAGGATACCGGCCTGGGAAATTCCGATTTCATGTCTGAAGATAGCATTTCTCTAGAGAAAGCCAGCACAGTTCGTTACCCTAGTACCTACTATTCCATTTACAGCTGGTACTATTACTCATACTATAAGACTAAGAGTAGCAGTACTGCTACAGGGCTGCCAACTCTGATTTTCACAAGCCTGTGCATGCATTTACATGTATGTAACAGTTTTATTTTAATAGTCTGTAGGATTCGCAAATTACCCCAACGCCTTTGATATAGCTAATTTTAGGTTTATAATCGAATAATACAGATTTGCCGTAAGATTTCTTGCATGAGAGTCTGAAGGCGTGAGTGTCACGCCAGATGTGTGTGAGCAGGCAACCCTGTGGCAGAAGTTCTAACTCTAAGTGAAGTATTAGACCTACTGCAAATTCTATAGCAATGAATTAAATAGTTTGTAAAGTAATTGTCACTACTATAGCTACCCTAACTACCATTAATACTCATGTTATTCTGTCTCTGCTGTATTTCCATAGGGGTTTATATTTTAAAACAATATTCCTTTTGCTTTTTTTTGATTGCAAGTTTCAAATAATCCAGCCGCCCACACAGCGCCGTCATTATCCAGCTAGCTGCAGGTAGCGTCTCTAGCGGAAGTGTGCAGGCAAATTAATTCCAGAATCCTGTTTGAGAGGCGGTGCCCATGCTGAATATTGCATCATTCCCAAAAGAAAGGACGGATTACTTTTTCACTGCAGTTTAAGAAATGCCACCCTGCCGTTAAGTTCCCGTAATTCTCAGAAAAAAAGACCATTTTAAAAGATGCCGAAGAACAGCTGGGATTTAATGTATATTTGCATTGATTAATTACTTAACTAATCAGTGTAACAATGCAGAATGTTCCAGAATGTTTCATAAATAAAATATAGATTTGTTGTAGTACAAGAAGCTCATGATCAGTGAGGTAAATATGGCTGCCAGGCTCCGCCACCTGCCGCTTAAGGTCTCGGCTTTTGGACCAGATGGCTCAACAAATGGGTGGCCGGTTCTTTGGGAGGGGAGGGGCTTGGAAAGGCACTGCGACACCCTGTGCTGGATCCCTGACTCTCTATCATTGGCGCCAGCCCAGAAATCAAGTTCTGCCCTCAGTAGCTGGCTTTTAATATGGCCCCTAAGCCGGGAAATGCGTTCCTCGTGGCTGGGTGCAAGGAATTAGCACACGGCTAAAGGTAAGAACAGTCGCAAGGCCTGAAAAGGAAAATAAATCAACCCAGGCCCAACAGAACTTGCGGATCTCGGCTGTTTCAAATATTTTTACTTGCAGTTCACTACGGGGGGGCTTTCTCCGGAACAGAGTGAGGAGATAAGCTCTGCTTAGCCTGTACCACACTTTGCACTGTGCTTAAACCACACACATGGGTACTAGAAACTGTAATGCGGAACAGAAGGCCTACCAAGCATCCCCTCAATCCGGAAGGATTTCAAGGGGAAGAGTCATTTCATAAGAGCCTGTTTGGGCAGCAGGTCACAGCGCCGATGCTAATGACCATTCTCCAGAAGGCCCAATTTCATTCATCTGGGTGATCCGTGGATCCCCGTCAGATCAGGGCGCCTTGCTCGAAGCATCGCAGCCATGCAGTCGGAGGGTCGGTCGGCATGCTGGCGAACAGAAATTAACGGAAGCATTATCAAAGCTGACGCTAATGAGTTTGCGCGTAACTAGGATACGCGTGGGGGAATTAAACGTTAAGGCTGAGAGGGTCTGGGCTTTGGGTCCGCGTTCTACGAAGACCCGCCTCTGAACCGCTCCCTTTCAGCTTCCTCCTTATACTTGGTCCCAAAAAAAGCCGTAGAGATAATCCAGCATCACGCCATTCGGGGACCACGGCTAACAAAGAAGTGTGGATCCCACAGCCTTTCCAGCAAAGCCGCCATGTGGCGAGCAGGCGTGGGCAGGCGGGAAGGGATACTGCTCCTTGGGATGAAACAGTTATGAATTCTGAGCTTTGGCTCACTGATGAGTGGGGGAGCCCCCTCTCCCTCTCTCTCCCCCTCTTTCTCTCCCTCCTTCTTTCTACCTATTCTTCCCTCCACCGCCCCCCGTCCAATGGGTAATGACTAAAAAGCCATAGATGTGTGATGACAGGACCCTCGGGAGACAAGATTCCTTCTGCAGCATAAAAACACATCCAAACATAAACAGAACTGATAATGATAGCAGTAGTTTACATTTTTCCACTGAGGTGTCTGTCTGCTCTCATTCACATTGCACACTAATCCTCAGCACCTTCATGCCGCAGATAACAGGGCGTCACCTTTTCATATGGCAGCCCCAAACATCTGTGTTGCCTCTGATCTCCTGCTGAACGTCTCACATACCTCCGTTACTTAATTTAGCTACAATACGAGTTATCAAAAGATGGAACAAACCGGAAACATTCTAGTAAAAGACATTCAGGAGGGCTGGCAGAATGATGGCACAGAGGGTATTCCTGCAAAGATAATGAAATGTGTATCAATAGCCCAACAGCGGGCTGTAGAAGCACTCGGCGGCATTAGGATTCCCTGTTTCAGAGATGGCCGACTCAGTGACTAAATGGTGCAAAATGTCCAGAAGTGGGATAATGTTCCTGATATTATGGTGTTTCTGAATTAGGATTAGGGGGCGGCATGGTGGTGCAGTGCTTAGCACTGTCGCCTCACACCTCTGGGACCCGGGTTCGAGTCCCCGCCTGGGTCAGGTGTGTGGAGTTTGCATGTTCTCCCCATGTCGTCATGGGGTTTTCTCCGGGTACTCCGGTTTCCCCCCACAGTCCAAAGACATGCTGAAGCTAATTGGAGTTACTGAATTGCCCGTAGGTGTGTGAGTGAATGATGTGTGAGTGTTTCCTGTGATGGGCTGGCCCCCCATCCAGGGTTGTTCCCTGCCTCGTGCCCATTGCTTCCGGGATAGGCTCCGGACCC
>JAODJX010000065.1:34388092-34418726 GCA_026776945.1 Isichthys henryi
CCCCCCCCCCCCCCCCCCCCCCCCCCCCCCCCCCCCCCCCCCCCCCCCCCGCCGCGCCCCCCCCCCCCCCCCCCCCCGCAGTCATCACCGCCCAATCAGAACAAAGAGAGAACTTCAGTCACATTTAAATTCCATTTGTGAATACGGGGATTTCACGGCTCACGCTGGAATGGCATCACATGACTTCATGTAGTAACCATGTGACCTGAGGGGAACCTCACTTTCTTCACCAATAGCAGAAAAGCTTTTCCGACCGCCCATCAGGAGACCCAATGACTTTTTGCCATTCTGTCTTCGTTAGATGCAGGGCAGTCGTGGCCGGGATTCCGCTATTTTGGGGTGCGGACTCGTTAACATCCATATCTGCCATCTACCTGCACACTCCTCGGATTTCACCATCCTTATTTTTTGCCGCTGACATATGTTTTTATTATGAATTATATATGAGACACGAAACATGAGACGAGCCATCAACCGTAACAAAATAAAAATCCAATATTCTTCCCTCCAAATAAAACCACCTGGACACTGAGCTCATTACGAGGTTCGCAGACGGCAACGAACGAGGGCAGCGAGACTTTAAGCAAAAGCTTGGAGTTTGGACGTCAGGCCCTCTGAGGGTCCGGGTGGGTGTGAGACAAGCTCCAACCCAGAATCACATTAGCCATAGTCCAGTATGATTTATGGAGAGTACTTTGGACCCGGGCGAGGTGAGGCGGCTTCTCAATGAGACTGACTGCCCTTTAACTGGTTGTCATAGCTGTGCATTACGAGCTCGATTAGAGGACATGATGCAGTTTGATAGCCAAGTCACTGGGAACAAGTTTATGCGAGTCAGAGCAACGAGTCAGAGATCCTGGCCTCCATTCTGCTCAAGGCATGGTGGCAGGCACAACCCAAAGGGATAGTAAGGTAGAGGAGGCCTGGTTCAGAAGCAGCTCCCACAGGCCTTAGGGAGACCCCCCCCCCCCTCCATTCACATAATATGAGGAGCCCTCCCCCACAAAAAGGATGGCGGAACCCCACCTTAAAGAGCCGCAGGATGTTGGCAACCATGATGGACACGGAGCTGGCGGAGGCGCCGATCACGCCCACGATCTTGTCCGGCTTGGCGAAGATGGGCGGGTCGCCACTGGCGCAGCGGACGTCGGTCGCGTCCTTCTCGATGAGCGCCTGCACGAACGTGAGCGACTGCTCCAGGGCGTAGGTGTCCCGCGAGCACGTGTCCAAGACGCGGGCGCCCAACGTCACGTTGGGCAGCAGCTCGGGGTCCTTGTTGATCTGGTCGATGGCGAAGAGCATGGCCTCCAGCCGGTGGATGCCCTTCTCCTTCTTGAGCTCGCCACAGGGCACGCCGCGGTCGCCGCGAGCGTGGACGGGGAAGAGGCCACCCAGGATGATGTCGCCGTCCAACCGGATGGAGTGGGCGTGCTCCTGGGCCTGAGCCTCCCGCATGCAGCTCAGCAACCAGCAACACCTGGCCGTCAAAAGCAAGACGTGGCGGCAAGAGACAGGCTGCTTCCGCGAGTCCCTCGCCATGGCGGCGGGGCGGGGCAGGGTGGTGTGAGTGGGCGGACGGGAAAGCGGGACTTCTGGTGGTCGCAGTGATGGGGGGCGGTCCGGCAGTGAGCACGGGAGTTAGGGGGGACCATCAGTGCCCCCTCAGCCTATTAGAGTTCAGCCTCGGACCCCGAGCAAATGCGGGGGTTTACCACCAATTTTTATAACATCCCGGCCACATGTGGCACGCATCTCAAGATGAAAGCGAAGGTGGAGGCAGTGGATTTGAGAGCCGGGGGAGGGAATCTCAGATTGAGGCCACGGAGATCACAGTCCTGGGTTCGAAGTGGCCTGACAGGAGACAAGGGCAGGAAGGAAACCTTAATATCACGGAGATTAAACACTCAGCACCGCGAAACATAACCTACAAGACACCGAAACAGATGTAACAAGCATAGCGCCTGATGGTCACGCTTGCTAGGAGTGGCGGCTGCGGAGGGTGGGGGGTATAAAAGTGGTATAACCTGATGACATCAGGAGCAGCTCAATCAGCAGCCTGTAAAAACTCCCCACTTACTATACGCCTTCAGTTAGGCCGCTAATTTACTTGTTTGCTTATCGCTAACGTTAAATGATTATTATTTTTATTTTTTTTACATCCAACTTTGAAATTAGAAGCTTATTCAGCTTCGACTCCCAGCTAAGTGACACACCACTACCCCCACTGAGAAACAACCGTCCGCCCTTCGAAGCCGTAAAAATAATCCCATTGCACTTCTGGATTTATCGGCAGTACAAAGTATTCCGATAGACGCGATATATATATATATACACACGATCTTGCACAACAGATGAGGCTTTCCGTTTGGGAATTGTTCATTTTTAGATTACATTACAGTTAAGTCAGAATAGCCACCATCTCCAACATTTCTTTTAATAAGAACGGGCGCTTTCTGTACACGATCGTAAGGAAAAAGCATTTTATCTTCGTCTTAACTATGTAGCTCATTATAGTCAGCCCTCATTCCTCATCCTGCTGCACGATGACAGACACTATCGGTTTTTGCTTCACCTTAAGAAGTTACGGTATTTACTTTGACACCACAACCTCCCCTACTATTCTCTCCATCTGAATCAATCGACTAATTAACGCATAAAAAGGGTTAGATTTCACAAAAAATACCTCAAGAATCCCAAGTGTTGAGTCATTTTCAGCGTGAACGAAAAGTTTCTTGTTCGGTATTAAACGGCTGCTGATAAGTTTAAAGAGTAACGGCGTCCTGGCGCCTGATAAAAGGCTCTTAATGAACCTGAAGCCCATCACGGTGCAATAAGACAGGGCTGGGTGCTGGTGATACGGGGATTAATGCCTGAAAAAGAATGAAATTTAATAATAAAAAAGCAGGCATCTCACCGCACCCAGCTCCAGATAAAGAGGAAGACGTTTCACAGATTGTCTCCGTTGGTGCGGTAAACGGGACTAAAGCGGACAACTAGGATAAACTACGGATTCAGCATCATTATGCGCATAAACATGTAATCAGATTTTTAAACTCATTGCTCCAATGGTCCGGTCATTTACAACCTCCCTTAGTGCTGGATCTGAATAAAATATACAATGTTTAAATTACTTTGCGTCGTATGTATGTAAAGGCTCGATATCTACCATCTCAAGCCAGTTTTCCCGAAGGCTTGGAAATCTGTATCCTGTCTTAAATTGTAAAATTCTTTTTCCTTTCCATAGTCTTTGTAAATATCCTAACTGCAAAGCCGTACTTGTAATTAAACATTCACTGATTATCATATAAACCATCAATTAATCAGTCAAAGGGAACTGAGACGAAACCGGATAGCTTTATCATCAAACCCGTTATTAGAGAGCAAGAAAAGGCTTGGTGTTACACTGACAGGCGAGCTGTGTCCCATTTCTCTTTCTAATTTATATGAATAGGACCGGGCAAGCCCGTTCCATCTTCTTCTCCTGATTCAATTATAATTTCTTCAGCCTAACAACTCTCGGCGGATCGTGTTGCTCTGCTCAGAAACTGATAGCTTTCGGCTCTCTGTAGCAATACGGGGGAAAAAAACGCTATTTCTCTTTTCCCCCTGCTCTCGCTCCCTCATTCCGCAGCTGTTATGACATCGTACGTATTTCATGCTGCGGATCAGTCAAAGCGCACAGCCTACCCACCTAAGGACTGGCGCTTCGTGCAACCTGTCGTATAAAAAACTTCAGCAATTATGGTAAAAATCAAGCGCAAATAAAGCAAAATTGTCCTCGCAAATACGACTAGCAAAAAAAAAAAAGGAAACTCTTTTGAAACAGCGCCATTTATTAAGCATCTAAGCATCAACACCGCATCTGATAACTGCGAAGGGTTGCGAATGTATATCCAGAATTAAACTGTGTAATTAAATCTGATAACGAGATAAGGCGTTTCATATGTCCTTTCTTTTCATATGAACACTGATTGGTTCGTGGCGATAATGACCTTATTTCCCTGGATAAAAACGAAAAACGATAAGCATAGTGAAAAAACAGCATATTTTGTTCGGCATTCAGATACGCGAGGATATTTTTTCTGCACAAAAACTTTAAAGATGCAATGAAATTAAACAATTATTTAGACAGAAAAGTAATTTACTTAAGTTTTCCTGTTCGGGTTTTTAAAAAGCTACTTCCGACGATGCACGAACGCCTGTATTGAATCTCATCCCAGAAGCGCATTCCTTTGCTTTTCCGCTGTAGGACTCCACTGGGAAGCTATGCACTTTTCCATATGTTGGAGGGAAAAAAACTGTTTCATCTCATTTTCTACCCGTGCATATGACAGATTAATCGCAGCTTTCCGTCAAAGAACCCCGTTTATATGCTCCATCAGTTATTAACATACGAGAAAGAAATTTTAGGTTATATGCAGGTAAGCCGAAATTGTTCGGACGCACCCAGAGAGTCATCCGTAATTTGTCGTAGGTTAAAAACAAGAAGAGAGAAACAAGCAGAGATACTAGTAGGCGATCCACAGTCTACCTGCTGCTCGGTGACTCAGAGACGGTCCGGCTCCGAAGATGCGCCAGTGTCTGTGCCCGGTGCTGAAAGGGGCAGCGCTCAGCCGGAGCAGGAGCGCGTCTCATCCCAGTGAATCACAAAATACTCCCACCGGCCGTGATTGGTCCCTCCACTCCCTCAAACGAAGCAGCACCGCTTACCGGCACTTCAGTTGCTCCGCACGCTGCCCGGGACTATTCTCACGGTTGTCTTATATTAAAGAGCCACAATTCAGGAGACGTGGCCCCGAGAGGGGCAGGGGAGGGGAGGCCACGGAGGGCAGGGTGGCATCTAAGGAGAGATTTGGAAGCGCGATCGTATTCGGCAAACAAAAATAAGTCTGATTTCCATAAAAGAAGTAACAGTATTTTAACCGAGATTCACAATTGCGCTTAACAGACCAGCTCTGCTGGTGTCCGGACAACATAAAACAGAATTTTAAGGATGACACTCGGAAAAGAACCAGACCGCAGCCCTCAGATTCACAGGTTCCCGGGAAATATCACAAGTAACTCGGTAAATTAGACAAATCGCTTCTCACCGATAGTTGATCATGTTTACTATTTCGTCTCCCTTGAGTAGCTTACGTGTAAAGCGATCAAGTATTATCTATAGTTATAATACGAGCGGTTAAACAAATTTCGCCTTTGTGCGATGATTTAACAATAAAACATGCTGCATTTGGTGTCCACAATCGTATCAATATGAATTCAGTTGGCTTATAAAACCCAGGACTCGACTATAATGTACTGTAGGTTAAAATGATGCACTCCATCTGTATTTGTGTGATTTCAGCAGAATTGACATTACCTAGCGCCAAACTACAATATTGGCTAGTAGACTTGCGCCACCTAGTGGACGTAGTCACAAATTACATCGTTCACCTATCATATCTCGTACCTTTTTAATTAACAAAGCGCTAGTAAGTGTAATAAAACAGGAAAATGTTTCAGTAGATATCGCGATGCAAACTAACTAGGCTTACCATACCTTGTTAACAGGTGCCGGAACTCCCCTTGGTATTCATAGGCCCTCCGCAGATATTGAGAGGAACCGGTACTCAGTGATACTGGTACGGCGTACCTGTGAGTACCGACCCACATAAAGCATTGGTCGTGAAGGAAAACAGGTGAAGCAAATAGATTTCATCTAGATATACATTTTTTTCTGTTGGCAGAAGTTTTTTCCAGTGTCTCCAGAAACACCGATAAAGCAGCTCAGGCTGGTTATCGCGAAAAAGAGAATTCGCCGATGCACATTAAGAAAGTTTTTAACTAGATTTGACACGTAGAGTGAAATTTGCTTTTAGACTATTGCATTCCGGTGGTTCTTCGATCGGCCCGGGTTTCAGCCATTTTCTGAGGCGGGATAAATTAAGAGACCATTCAGCAGCAACGGAAAGCAATACGCATTACGTGCTCTTACCAGACAGTTATCAGGTAATGAGTTAAACTTAGGCAGTATTGTCCTTCTCAGAATGATATTGGACGAATCGCTGATTTAAACCTGAAACATTTTTACAGGATGTTGTGCCAAACTCTAAAAACGCCTGTATGTTGTTATTTAATATTAATTACAGGCCAAAGTCAACGTGTTCCACAGTAGTTGCAAAAACAGGGCATATTCTGGTAAAGTTTGACATGTTTAAGTAATGCACGCATCATCAACCATTTGGGGGCAAATCGGTTCTTGAAATTTTTGCTACAACCTTTTAAAGATTAAACTGCGGATTTGATTTGTCTGACCTTCCAAAGCTGTCTGATCATGGGAAGCGTGATCTGCACACATCGCCGGGAATAGCAATTTGGGGCGAGGCATATTATAGAGAAATGGTGTAAATAGGCCTACTGGTTGACTAAAAACGAATATTTTTTTTAAAAGTATTTCGCTTTAATAGACCCTGAATTGCGCGCATTCAGTCAGGAACCGACAGATAAAGGGGGCCGGTGTTTTTCGAGTGAAATGTAAAGCGAATCAGCTCTATGCAATTATATAATAACTAAACATCATACACTAACGTCATAAACTATTAATATTACAATATACTAGGCATTCTTAAGCAGGTATTTCTTAAATCTTACATCACACCTTTCACTAGTCGACGGCCCCATATCACTTACTGCCAGACGGTGCCACGCCAATTTTTATTTAAAAGTAAAGTTTATGCGCATTTTTAATAGGCGCATAAAATCTAGGCTACTTCTTTCCTATGCACCCTCCTATCCCAAGGAGAAACGACTCGTAGCAATGTAAAAATATATCGGCACCGTTCGACATATATGACTGGAAGGAAATTAATTTCGGCCCAGTTGGTGCCGCTCGCTGCTCCGCAGGTGGCTGGTACTGGCTGCCACACCAGGTACGGCCGTCCGCCAGTCACCATTGTTAATGCAATTTAATAAATATTGATATCGGAGGTCGGGGAAGACATACATTTTTATTAACTCCACAGTGAAGACCTGCTGTGCGCACATTACCCCCAGTTAACTCACGCTTTTTATACAATTAGGCGTTTAGACCCGACCGCAATAGCATGAAAGGATTATTTCATATTGCTATATGGAAATATAAACAATTATAAAGTAAATTGATTTATTTACTGTACTTTATCGCAGTTTAAACACTGCCAATTGCATTATTTATAAATATTGAACCGTTAATAAACGTCAGTAATAGGCTATATTGTGAAATTATCTTTGTGAAGGGTGATACATTGTTAGTTATTTTAATGAGGCACTCATGAGGCGAAAGGACTGATCCACGTGACACTCACCTTAACAGTTACAGGCTTACAACTTGTCACCCATTCTAACACAGAAAAGCGAAACTGCAGTACTATTGACGGACGGGTATTTGCACTTATGAAACAGCGGGTTTACTTCGTCGTCCAAATGTCAGTGCGCCCTTCGTTGTTTGTAAACTATTTTCTTTAACCCTGTCAGTGATTGAAAGGCAGCAAGACTTGGACGTGACGTAAATTTTACACAGCCTACCATCTATTCAGATAAATGAAATCAGCAGCAATCATTATGCCTGGATTACATCTGCTTTAGGCATTGCAGATAGATATCAGCACCACCATCAACGTAAATTATTCATTGTGCAATAGGCGAATGCTTTAACACGATTACTTATTTTGTATTGAATGCATTTGTTATACGATACCATGTTATCATTTAAATTACACTGCAATTTAGATACACCTAGTCCCGATACAGCCTACAAATGAAGGTTTTCACGACTGGGGTGAACATTTTCTCGGTTGTCACAGAATTGGTTCTTTTTCTAACACGCGCACCTTTTTGTTATTTCGTAAAGAATTGGCTTCGGTTCCTGACGGACAGCCCTAACATGGCCCCAGCAAAAACAGATGGCCTAATCATAGCAATAAGTAATAATTGAGCCAAAACAACCATAAACAAACACGCAGAAGAGAAAACGGGCGTAAATCATTGATTTATGATAGATGAGCGGTAAAGCAAGCAGCGGTCCTCCGGGTGACATTAGGCTTCGGTGATTGATATTGCAACCGTGGTACAACGACTGAGAGCCGGTCCCGCATCTATAACGAGCCACGGGAAATACCGTAGTCCGGACAATTCCGTAATCTCACTTCTTTCCAGACTTTTCACTGCGCCGCAATGCCAGCGCGTTTCCTGATTGCCGCGTAAGTTGTTGTTGATGATTGTTCCCTGAAGACCTCCAAGTCTTCAAAACTACAGTCAGTTGACCCCGTTGTCCTCCCATTTAGCCACAACCCCAATTTCTCACTATGTTGCTTCCTTACAAGTATCTACATTAACTCCTACTTTCCACTATAAGTGTGACGTCATCAGTATATATCAAAGGTTGTTGTTTTATCTTAAATCACCCATGATTTGCCTTTTCCGATTTTGGCTTCTTTTTTTGCCATTTTCACTATGCTTTCTAGGGCTTCCACTTTCATTTCTTTGTCTCATTTTTACCAATTCTCCTTCTTATTCCTCGTAGATGATCCACACTTCCGTCGGTCCCTTTGAAATACATCCAGCAACGCAAAGGCAGTGGGTATATTCGCCACACAATTTCTTTTTAGTCAGATGACCTTGTTGTCACTTTACAATTTCACTTGCAGCTTGGCCACAGACGACCACAATCTGCTCCACAATTTACCACAGGCCATACCTACTTCGACTGACTTCCCCATGGTTGGGCACTAAGCATGTAGTCTGCCTGATTTGTGATTGCCCCCTGCTGACATCTGGGTGTAAAGACCAAGCTGTGGTTGCTTGAAGAAGGTCTTGGCAATCAGGAGGACCTTGGTTTTTCAGACGCTGATTACAATTTCTTACCAGATTTGTTTCCCAAACTGTGCATTTGGGTGTTATTGCCGTCTCTAATCATGAGGAATATATTGTTTGCACATCCTGCCTGTTTTATCCTGAACATTTTGCTTTCTGCTTCATGCACCTCAGTTGCCGGGGTAAAATGTGGTAAAAGCCGTCATACCGGGAGACCCACAAAATGGACACCAGTCATTCACAGGATTGTGTCCATTTACAGTCTGTTTGACGTCCTTCCCATCTACACCAGTTTCTTCACTGTTCACTTCCTGTGTAAATCAATGAACTTAAGTGTCCAAATCCAGTCCCATGAAGTACAACTACAATGTCGTCTTGCAAGTGCCCCATTTCCATCCGTACTGCATCCAGCGTTCTTGTCCCGTACTACGCATCTCCCAGTACTTATCATTTCTTTGCAAACTCAGTACTGCAGGTGACATCAGCTGCTGGGCGTCCAAAACACTCTGATACATTGTGGTGTCTCTGTCCATATGGTCTTGGTGAGGCAGGTTCACCATTTCCCGTTTGATTCAGTGCCTTTGCCCATGTGCCGACCGGAAACTCTGTAGGAACTTTTAGCTTCCCTGATGCACACAAGGCTCTCCACAGTGGCAAGGGCCCAAACTACGAGGAGTATCTCACTTTCTAGAAGGCGATACTGTATGGCAAGTTCCTGTGCAGAGCTGTGGAAGTCATCAGCACCACCTTCGATCTGACTTTTAGAACGGTAACAAAGTGTTAAGTCACACATAACGGAAACATACGTCTTACAAAAGAAAGAACCCCAACTCATGTTTATTAAACTAGTAAGAAGCTGGGTGAACTATTAATTTTTTAAAATTCTGAAATTAGATAGAAAAACAGGAAGATAAGTGAGATATGAAAGAGCGGAGTTGGGATATGACCATGTGACCCAAGCAAGTGACCTAGAGCCACGACAGTGTTTTTGACAGGAAATACATGAAATGCTGATGGACCAGTGGTGTCCTACACCATCTACCCTCATGTTTACTGATCCGGGGCTGCAGGGACCAAGAGGGACGTGTATCTCATTCATCATTCCAATAAACAGACCTTTGCATCTGAATTTTTTCTCTACCCCCGGTTTCAAACACTCTTCTGTGTTGGTTGTATTCTTCAATACTCCCCTTTTGGCCGTACACTGTAATCAGCATTGTGACCTGGGAGAGGAACCTTCTAGAAAGAAACACATTTTAAACCCCCAACTGCAACATTCACAAGATTTCATGACAACTAGGCAGCAGTAAAGAACTCTCTAAGGAATGGGACGTGTAATGAAGGAGGGGGGGGGGTTATGAGTGCCGGTCCTATATGCCCCCAAAATCGACTGTGCGGTTGGTATGCAAACACAAACACCATCTTCCTCCCTCTCGCTCCAGCTGCCACTCCTTCTCAAATGTCTGCTGCTTGCTGTTTTCCCTTCAGTTACATTTGTTCCTGTGATTAAGAGGCTGCAGGCATCCACTGGGGGCACCTGGGGAATGGAAAACACACCGCCAGCTGGTAAATTGTACTTGAGAGTCGGTTAAGGGCTCCGTTTTAATGTGCTGTAACGTGGTCTAAAAGCAAATGTCTCGGGGAAAGGCAAAAATACATTTCCTCCGACGCGTTTATGTATCGCAGTGCACCATTAACTTACGGATAATGGGTTTAATTCTATGTGAATTTCAATTGGCCGTTCAGGCCAACAGGGTTTCTGGCATGTGTGGTAACACCAATCAGCAGCTGCGACTGAATGCTATATCCCGATAGCTACACTGAGCCCTTAATTACGATGCCTCCTCTGGCACCGCGTGTGAATTTAAAAGGTAAATATCATAAACAGGGCAGGTGATCTGCTCAGCAAAAGGTCGGATGCTGTCGAACAAACTCTGACCCTGACAGCAGGAAGTAATTACGAGGATGGAGAGATGTGGAAGCAGACAAGGAAAACGACAGCTGACACATTTTTGTATGGTCATCACAGACAGCGGATTAACAAGCCCAGCAGAGTTACAGTTTGGTCCACGATCGGATTCCCTTTGCTCTCCTGTTATTCCCAAGGGCCCTAGAATGATTTTTCACAGCTACAGGAAACAAAGTGACAATAATTCTTTCGCATCACTTCTGAAAAGTAATTTAAAATGCAATTATCATCTTCAAAAAATGTCTCATACAAGTCACGTTAAATGATGAGATACAGTGCACTGGAATGCTATACTACAGTGCACTGGAGTACTGCATCAGACTAATGAAAATCAAACACGTTCGCCAACTAAGATGGTTCGTCTGTTGCATTACTGGCACGATGGACTTACTGCACTTTGGATCGTGTGCATGGAGCCCTCTGGCTCTGCAGCGAGCGCGAGGTCCTGGCCGTCACATGGCTCCTGCAGTGGACCTCCAGATTTACCTTTCTGCTGAAGGCCCGCCCACACACATCACAAGTGTGAAGGGGGATCTTCTTCTTGGCTTTCTTCTCAGTGCCTCCCTCAATGGTGGTGGAAGTCCTGATGGCGGAGGTGTCCCTGTAGAGAGCAGGGGACCAGGCAGCCCCACCATGACCACGACTGCTGGCCATTGTGGTCTCCCACTGTGTGGTTTGCCCATCGAGAACCATCTCCACCGGTTTCTTGATAGCCTGGCTCACCACCTTGGGCATGACCTTATCTAGGTAGCTTGACAGCTTCTTGTGCACCACCTTCATGTGTCGGATGAGGTCCGATGTGCGGCGCGACTCGTAGATGCAGAGGGGGCAACGGAAGAACTTGACGAAGATCTCGTTGCCGTCTACATGTCGGTCAATGTGCTTCCTCAGGTTCTTGCCAGAGGTGAACTGCCTCTTGCAAATTCGACAGTAGTGCTGCTTTAGGTCAAACCCAATCTGGAGTTTGGGGGTGCTCAGCCTGAGGCCTTGGGCATCCTGCGAGGCCTTAGTCTTCCCACCCACCTTACCCACGGGTTCGATTTTGGTTCTGACGCTGCGCTTCTTCACAGCGCCTTTCCGACTGGGCCGAGTCGTGCGAAAGACATACTTGTGTCTTGTCGTCATCTTATGCTGAGGAGGTGGTGGTGAGCACTTTCCACCTCCTGGTTTGCCCGTAGCAGTAGAACCCTGGTATTGAGCACGGTGCTCACTGTCAAGATGTCGCTGCATAATAGCTTTGGAGACAAAGGGCTTCCCACACACGCCACAGCTGTGTCTGGGAGTGCCTGGGGGGCACTGTGACCGGCCTCGCCCCCCAGACTGAAGACCAACAGGCAGAGGGAGCTTCCCTCTGAGCCTCCTGAGGTCATCAGGGTTGTCCTTGTGGATCCTGAGGCAATGTTGACGCAATCGGCAGAGCGAGCTGAAATCTTTCCCACACAAGCTACAGAAGATGCTCAAGGCATCTGCTTCATCTCTCTTTGCCTTTATCCCTTCTACCTCTTGGTTGCTGAGTTTGACCTTCATCAGACTGTTTGAGTCATCAGTCTTGATCTCCTTCTCAACAGTCACGTCAGTTAGGTGCTCCTTAAGATTCTCATGGTCATGGTCAACCTGATTGGCAGTTTCCTGGTCTCTGAGCTGGGTCTGGTTATCCTCACTAGAAAAAGTATTCTGGGCACTCTGCTTGACCGCACTGCCTGGCCTGTCCTTCAGCAGGTCCATCATTGGCTGGTTCTGATCACCTGGGGATGCGACTATAGAGAAACAAAATCATTATATCAATATGTGAAATGACAGGAGGGTCCACTGACAAAGAGACTGGAGGAAGTACAAGAGGATGAAAAAGGTCAACTGACCGCCAGCCTCGTCCGACCTGGAGAAGCAGTAGAACTCCTTGTGCCTGACGAGGTTGGGCAGGCCACGAAATAAGCTGCGACACAGTTTGCACTCAAATATGGTGTCCACCTCTCTCAGAAGCGTGTGCATGAGCTCTGCAGTGCCTGCAGGGTCAACGCAAGCCGAAGAGCAATCATGAGATGGTCAGGCACACATCTGAAGCAAATGGAGCAGGGGGGAGGATCTCATACCAGAGCGGAAGCACTCGATTATCTGCTCGATGCCAGACATGGAGGTGAAGGTCTGCTTCTGCACTGAGGAGAGCTCTCCAGGCCCCAGGGTGCGTACTGAAGAAGAAGGGAAACACAACAGAGATCTTTCATACCAGACTTACTTAGGGAAACAGACAAGACCAGCCAACATCCATCTACACTGTGTAGAACCACCCTGTTCATAGTGTCCGAGTCAATATTTCACTTCTGTTGCATGAATTTTACAGGTTATATTTCGCCTTTTGTTAGCCCCGCAGCTACGGCCGGATCCACAGCTCCAAAAGCACAAGCAGATCTTTCTCCTCGGTTGCGTCATGCCTGTTCCTCTCAGTAGGGCAGCAAGTAGATTTCATGCTGCCCGTGTGAAGAAGTTGATCTATCCGCAGGCCACGTGTCCAGACATCATCTTGCGGGTAAGTCTGTCCCACGGGAATCGACGAGTCGGCACTTCAAACACACAAGCTGTAAACATCAATATCAGCTTCACTGGTGATGCCGATTGGCTGCGTGGTTCATAAGAAGCCTCTGCTTTTGTGGACGCTAGCGGCTTGGCCTTGGACACCAACGGGCAGGGATGGAGAAGAGACCAATCGAAGTACTCCGTCGCGTACTTCACCCCATCAAGCCCTGCTTCACTGTGATGTCCGTCTTGTTAAGTCACGGCCATGAGGGTCTGGGGCCTGTACTACGAAGCGGGGTTACTGGCTCTTTAGGGTAACTTGTCGGATTTAAGGGAGTCTGGGCAAAATGTAAGTGAAGAAATATGAAGTCCATTTAAACTGTGGTACCTTAAATCCGACAAGTTACCCCGATAAGCCAGTAACCCCGCTTCGTAGTACAGGCCACTGATCCTCTGATGATAATGACAGATACCTTATTTCCCATTCGCAGAAATCCAAGTACAGATACAATGGAATGCTCTAGGTTTTGCATATCCCATGATGCTCCGCTTTGAGACCCACACACGCATCCAGGTGAGAGGGAAGCTGAGCACATGGTCAGCAATTTATCCGGCACCTCTGGAACAATTAGGTATTAAGGGCCCCGTTTAAGGGCCCAACAGCAGCACCAGTCTGACAGCTCTAGGATCAGAAGCAGCAATCTTCCAATCACTGGCAGAGAAACAGACAAGTGGGCGTGTAGTGGCCGACACAGCGGGAAACTTTCCTACGCACTTTCTTCAGCAGAACCAGCAAAATGTCAGAGGCTCCCTTTAATCTGTGCTCTGACAGGGCCCCGGCCACATCTGTTCTCATTCACTTCCAAAAGGAGCTAATTCCTCCCAAATCTCATTTCCAATTCAAATCTCAAAATTCCTATTTAAATTCCTTCAGTGGACTTGAGTTTTTTCCCCCCAGATTCTCTGCCATCTCCTAATTAATTGTCTCTCTCCAAGGTGCGTTGGACCTGTTGGTTATCATCTGCTCTCTCATTTAAGCTATAATCGTGATTCATAATCTGATGTCGGCCGCACTGTAATCAGCAAAATGTTTTCTGACACACGGGGCCATGTGCAGTGCATTAATTAGTTTTTCCTGAAAACTGTGTAAACACGGATAATTAATTTACTGGTTTCACAAACGGCTTAATTAATTTCCCTCAGTCAGGACCAGGTCATTGCACTGCACTGATGGGCCGGTCCAGGCTTGGCAGGGAGACCCACCTGGTGTTTGAGGTGTTGCACTGGGGATGGCGGGACCCGGCTGGCAGTGGTCAGGGTGGGGAGGCTCTGTCTGACAGGAGCCATCTCTGGTCAGGACAATCTTGCCTTTCCTTTCCATCTCAGCGTGATACTAAGTCAGGGAGAAAAGTAAAACTTTCACCACAGACATTGCCATTCTCGTACTAGCAGTCTTTTCGGAGATTTCGCCATTTCTCACGTCAGTCCAGCCTTGTCTGCTCCAGGCATGTAGCCATGTAGTAAAGTAATGGGTCTGAATCCTTGCCAACATTTTTTTTTCTTACTTCTCAGGCTCATACAGGACCAGTCAAAAGTTTGAACGCACCAAGGTTTATGTGTACTATTCTTCACAGTATAAAGACATCGAAACTATAAAATAACATATATGGTATTATGCACCAACCAAAACAGTATTAAACAAAAAAAATATATATATATTTACTGGGGGAACAGTTCTGTGGATTGGGACTCAGAAGGTTGCCTGTTCAAATCCCTGGTTTGGCAGAGTGATCCCACCATTGGGCCTTTGAGTGAGACCCTTAACCCCAATCGCCCCAGGCACTGGATGACTCTACTGTCTCTACCTCAGTTTCATGAGGTTGCCTCCTGAGATGCTTCTCCAGCTGTCCTGAAGGAGGACCCACATATGCTGAGCCCTCATTGGCCGCTTTTGCTTCACTCTCTGGTCAACCTCCTTTCTGCTGTGTTTAGGTCAGGTGGTCAGGTGATGCGAATTTAGGAGCCCCTAAATTACTTCTGGCTACAGGCTTGGTCTGCTCTTGCAGAGATGTCTACATGACCACGTCTTTGTCATACAGGGATCCCAACAGCTTCCAAGTACCACTGCTGACTCACAGCCTTAATGTCTGCATGTTTACTCAGCTTTGCTTCCAGACGTCGGTCCAGCTTGCCAGATGCTTGCCAGCCTTCCTCTTGCCCATCTTACACACGCGCAAAAGCACAATCACCACCCAGCAAGAACCAAGCCTAATTACTGAGGCTGACAAGAACCCAATGGCATGTAAAACCTGTTTGTAATACAACCTTTGACCTCTGAGGAAGCAGATCTGCAGTGTGGTACCGATTATGGAGGTGGTTTATGTTCAACCCCAGTGACCATTAACCTAGATCTGCTTATTGTCAGAATTAAATCTGTTCAACTTATCCGATACCAATTAAAGCAAAACAAGCAAAAAGGAATCACAGCCCTGTCAATATACAACTTCCAGTAGATGGCGCCATAAACTACTGGATTGGTTCCTGATGCAGCACATAATGCAAACATCCAATAGAGAAGGTTTAACAGCCTCCAGCCTCGCTTCCACAATCAGAGAACAGACTGAAAGTGTTTTTTTTACTGGCAGAAGAAAATCACAAGCTGTTCTAATTGGCTACTAGAGCATAGTGGGTGGGTGCTTTTCTGAAAGAGGCATTTGAACAGCACGAAATGTTTTATTAAGAGTTCCAAGTTTACTGAGCTTTTTTTTTTTAGATCTTCATGCTGTGCTAACATCGCTGTGTTGACGAACGTGTCCCAAGGAATCACAACCTATTCAGAATAACATCCACAACCATCCTCGATCATGCTGCCGCAGTTCCTGAACTGTCCCTCGCTGACGCACCAGGGGGCGCTCTTCTCACATAAGAGGTGAATCGTGTGGAATAGCGGGAAACAAAAGGGAAACGCTGTTTCTCTCTCACTTTCAACCTGCCACTCAGTGCAGCAGCAGGGGTCCAATAGAAGAAAGGGGTTCACGATACATCCAGAACAGCATCAGAGTGCTACTGGGCCCACACGGAAAACCAGAAAGGTTCATTTCTGTTCAGTTACTAAGATGACAAACCAGACTTCACATAACCTTTGTCGACAGATTGTTCACCTGTTAAGCCTTTAATTGTGTACCCTGTACTGTGAATGAAGCCTCTGCGTCCTGTTAGAAGATGCAGTGGTGGAAGAAGTACTCAAAGAATTGACTTAAGTAGAAATTAAACAGGCAAAAATGTACTCTGTAAAAGTTAAAATACTTCACCAGCCTTTCCACTTAAGCAAAATAAGTATATTTCCAAGGAAGTACTTACAAGTATTAAAGTACTTGGAGTTAATGCTATGGTACACAGCCCCAACAGTAAGTGCATCTACTGCATGCAAATTCTGTTAAATACAAAAATTCATGCATAATACTGGCGTATTTTCTAATCTAAACAATTAAAACTTGAAATGCTAGGTTATAATAAATGCTTCAGAAACATTTCATTGTCTTACCTGAAGTTGGGGTGTACATGCTGTCAGGCATACAGTTCAACAATAGATTTAGCGCTGATGTTTGTGTAGGGCTGCGTGATACATATCCTGTATGACAATAGACAAATATGGTCGTTTTATATAAACCATTCATTCACTGAATTTATAGAAAAAGTGCTATATCGTGATATGTTCCATTATTGGGATATGACCTTTTTGTCATATTGAAACGTGTTATTAAATAAAACTTACCAGCTAATGGCCACAATCAGCCTGATCAAAAATATCCCAGGATTTCCCACAAACATCCAGCCATTTCCAGAACCATTTTCCATAATGAATCAACAGGTGGTGTTTGTCCTGCAAACTGTATAGCAATCAATCTCCGCAACTGGAAAAAACAGTCTGCATCTTACTTCTATAAAGGTTTCTAAAAGCTAAGAGGAATCGAAACCTCTGATGTCGACTCCCTGCTTCGAGTAGCTGAGCTTTAGTTTGATGAGAAAAGCTCTGAAATCTCAGTTTTATTCATCTTGTCACTGCCTTTCCCTGTCTATCCGATTTAAAAAAAAACAGCAATGATTATAAAATGTGACATAACACTAAGGAGAAATGTATGAGAGCAAAAAGTACAAATATTTGCTGTAAGATGTAGCAGAGTCAAAAGTGTCCACAGCTAAATCTCCTTAAGTTCAGTATCGAAGTAACAATGCTTTGCTACTTTCCACGACGGAGACGATGGAACTTTCTCTGAAGTACAGCAATACTATACAGCAATACTATACAGCAATACTATACAGCAAAACTTCACACAGCAATACTAACAAACACATCGTTAAATAACTAAAACTTTAAAAAAAAAAAAAAAAACACCCAGACAGTTACATTCAATTAAGCAGCAGACATCTGCATCCAAACCAACACATGACTGAGTGACCACAGTCAACAAATCACTGGGGCAACTGGGAATAAGGGCCACACACCAGTCAGAAAGGAAAGCGGACTGAGTCAACATAAGCTCCATTTCACACTTAAAACTTTAAATACCCTGAGTTTGCTAGTTATAGTACAAACTAGAAGATTTTCTATGTAATAAACTGTATATTAGAATGTGCCAATCAATCAATCAAGGCTCTTACTCAGTGTCATGGACCAAGCAGAATGTCCTCCTTCATAAAAAGACCTTTCTGTCATCTGTAGCTGTGTGAACTTCAGAGAACATCCCTGACCATTGACAGGTACGCACCAAGTCACCCACCCTACTGATTACAGTCTTTATTATTAAGCAGTCATTACAAAACAGGCGCTTCTCTAAATAAGCCTAAATGTAGGCGACACATTGGGACAGGAATGCCAAGTTGATAGTGTGATTGGGAAAGCGTGTTTCATTCATTCTGGTCTTCAATGCCTGGAAGCAAATCTTTTTAAGACATCACTGATCAGATGTAACCGATCAGAACGGGTTCCACAGAGCAGCCAGATCCGACATTACATACGGAGCACAGGATCCTTAAACTGTTAGACGCCAGATCTGCTCTATGAATATACGAATAAACTAATTGTGACAATAGTGCAGCAGGCACCGTTAAGATCTTTCCGTTTCTTCCGCCTGCAGAAATTTCGACATTTCGTGCATTATCACCTGTCATCACAAGGGCGCGGGGATTTTACAGCGCATTGGCCAGAGGTTGGGAAGGTATTTCCGAAGCAATTCATGTCAGGAACCGATGACCTGCTGTGCGCAGTTTTTATCTTTGTGTATAAAACACCGGACAGAAGTGACGCAGATAAGCAAGTGGACGAGCAGCCGCGGTGCCCGACACGCCTAACAACTCATTTTATATTTTATCTCCCGAAACTAAATTCAGTTTGTAGGACATGTGGGTTTATGAAGGAAATGCAAGAGGTTCGGGTGGCTGAGGCGGGTGATATTCACAAAACACCGCCACGGTTACGCAGCTAAACTTTCATGTTTACACGGACATCCTGTTTGCCCACGAAGTGAAGCCGCCGCGGCGTGGGAGCGCAGTGCAATCTGTCACTGTCACAAAGCGATTAATACTGTACTGTTACACCCGGGAAATCACATCACACCTCGTGTTATCTGCGTCCAGAAACGCCACTTTCTGGCACTATCGAATGCCAGAGGGACTCGATCAAACGCAAAGTCCAAGTGCAAATGGCACCTTTTTAAAGGCGCTGAAGGCCTCCCTGCACGGGCTGATGTGGCACGCAGCACGCCGCAAAAGTCAGGGGGAGCAAAGAGTGGAAAATACACAAAAACGTAGCATCTCCCTAAATAACTTAAGGGAAACCAGCCAGAATATGGGAGAGTAAACATCTGAACTTTTACAAGAAGTCCCGCTAAAGTGGTATTTAATGAGAGCACAGACAGGCTGCGCTTTAACGTCCCTGCGCCACCTTTCCAAGCCGCTGCCTGACGCGCAGAAAGCGGCCACCGTCCGGGCGTTACGCGTCTTTCCGCCATCCGCTCGAAATGGGTTCGGGACTCACGCCAGAGGAGGTCCGGCACAGCTTCAAAATCATTGCGATCTCCCTTTCCTTTCTGCGGGAGGACCAGAGGAGCAAACGGGGGACGCCATTTTCTGCAAAAGCACGGCGAGGCGGACGCACGGCTTCGGGTCCCTTTAAACGCGACTCGGGATGGGTTTTAAGGCGCTGGGCTCCGCGCAGTCCGGTCTCACCTGTGCCGCTTCAAGGGAAACCGTTTGTAAAGCGGCGCCTCGGAAAGCGCGTCCCGGCGTGGCGAGCGGGGACACCGTACGGCCGCGATCGGCGGCTTCGCTCCGCTACTGCCTCCGTGCGCTTCTCCTCTACAGGCGCTTCTGCGCAAAGGTGCGGCGTCGGTCCGAGTCCGGGGCGCCGCGGTCGCGGTCGCCGTCACCTGCGCTAAGAAGCCCGCGACGGTCCCGCTGTTTTTCTGTTCTTTTTGGTGAAACCGGCGTGTTGAAAATGACGCTAATTAAAGGGTCGTTTTTGACTGCGTCGTTTCGCCCATATTTTTAATAATTTAATTCAGCCTAAGAGTAGTGAAGAAAAAAAATAGTTAACTAAATAATTAAAATTCACTTTTATTCCTCAGAAAATGGGTATTATTATTACCCGCGGCTTTTACATTTCACAATGTAATTAACGTCAGGAAAATATTGATTTTGTTTCTGCATGGTTTCTTTACAACAGCCCCAACAGAATGCAGTTTTAATTATGTATACAATTTCCCTTATACAAGAACAATATATACAATTTGTCAGACGAAGTAACATTAAAATAAGATACTGGTACGTTTGAACTTGCCTTTGATCTGCGGTAAATGCTGTTTCGGCAGTGACACTGCAGGACACTGATCCAAAACCAGCCGGCTTGTCTCTCAGCCTCCCCTTCACATTCACGTATGTAATAAACATTCACGTCTCTCTCGTGTAGTGACAATCGGCGATCATGCTACTTTAAATGGTTTCTGCCACAGAACTTTCTAAACAAAACTTAGAGGTTCGAGCTAAGCAGCTGTTGGAGATATGCTTCATAACATGCACACACAGAAGAAAGAATTAATTATTAAATATCATTACAGCTGGAAAACAAAGCTTGCCCATCTTAAATATCCGTGGAGTGTACCCAAAATCCAGCCCCCCAAAGAATGCATCCACGTCACACGTAAAACATTACACCCGTACAACACTAACATCTCCTGGATTTTAGATTCATAGTCGTTAAAAGGACTATTTAAAATCTACCAGTGTCTTTTTTAATACAATATTTGGGTACATTGTAAAACAGACAAAAACACAAACCCATGTGTTCACAAAATTGTCAAGCTTTTTAATAAACCTTCTTGCCTGCAAAATAAGAGAAAGAGCATTTACTTTCCTATACAGAATGTTCATGTAATCTCATACGTGCACATGTGAATTCAAACCACAAAACACTGACATTTAAATAGGCGACGTCTATGAAAACGAATGAATTTTGAATGTGTGAGTATTTTAGCAGTGAAATTGTGCTTTATTGCAGAAAAACAGCGAGTAAAGGACCGTACCTGCATGATTATTAGCCACGGTAAGAAAATAGGTGAAATGACATTTCTAACAGCCTACAGGCCTATATGAGCCAGGAGATGGATGGATGAATGGACGAAAAATCGTTACGGGGGCGCTTTGTGGAAGTCATGCAGTCAAGTTTCAAGATAAAATCATTTAACTAAAGTGAATCGAGTTCTCAAGTGACAAAGAATTTGAATCATGTACCTAGCCTGCAAGATCACATTTCATTCAAAGAGTCATAAGTTTAGGGCTGAGTACCGAACCAAGCACGGTATTTTTTTCAGATTTAAGTCATATATATTTTTCGCAGTTAATTCATTTTATATAGACCACCTGCAGCAGTCATCACAAATCTTGATTTGAACTAGTGAATATTTCAGGAATAAATATATAATAGACTTGCCACTGTGATCATTCTAAGACAGTTTAAATACAGTGAAATATTAATGCAGTTTTAAGAACTGTGCACTCACGCCTCCGTCTTGAAGGTCTCCCGAGATATCTGGTCTGTGGAGGCACCTTCAGGAGACTCATCAAAGTCCTTAACTCCTAAAGTAGTTAAAGCTGCAAATGACACCATTTTTAAAATCTGCGCAAAGCATAATAAGCAGGTCTCTGATTTTAAAAAATGCATTTTTTAAAATGAAGCCATAGTATTTATAATGTAGCCTTCGTCGTGTTTTTCGTAATCAAAGCATTTTGCCACGAAGTGTTTGTGTGTCTGTGTACGGACAGGCTGACGATCCCGTTAATGTGTGATTGTAAAAGGCGCTGCCCCGGCGGACGTACCCGCCCTGTACTGGGCCGCACTGATGTGCCCACGGCCGGTGGGGTCCAGTATCCCGAACAGCACGTCCAAACTGGGGGCGTCGAAGAGGCAAGGGCACGGCGCCTCCCCGCGCCTGGAAGCCTTCATCAGTTCCAGCTGTTTGATCAGAAACTCCCGCGGTCGTTCTGCATTTAAGAAACAACAATCAAAGGAAGCAAAATCATTATACAGCCCACCGGCAGCCAACCATCGCAGGTCAGCTGACCAATTAAGGATCCCAGATTGAGTTAATGAACCGACAGCTAACTAACCAATGTAAGACATATTGCTGAGGTTTTAAAGCCCAAAAACTGGTTCGGAGGCTTAAATAATAATGCGAACCCACTCACCCGGTCTGTGGAAAAACAGCATGCTAGTTAAATTGTGTAAGAGGTCGTCTATTCGGTGATCCCGCAGGTAGCGTGACGCCTCCTCCTCCCGCGGCGTCGCCATGTTGTTTGGCGCCGTTGCTATGCGACGACGAGAGGTGGTTCGTGCGTGCGGGTGCATGTTACGGCTGTGCACGAGAAACCGTAGGGGCGGGGTCTGCGAAACCGGGGACTGCTTAAGATCTATACAAATATATCTGTACACGGAGTTTTGGGTGCAGTGAGTACAGCTTCCTGTCTGCACTGAAGCCTGTTGCTCACCAGCAGTAGTGAAATTCATTGTTTTCAAAACTATCAGCAGTCTGTCAGCTCCGGAAGATGTGGATGTTGTCCCCGAAGCGCAGAAGACTGATTTTCATAAATTAAACCCCGGAGGTGTTTTTCTGAAGCGCTCGTAGATTTACGTGAATAAACACAAGCAGGTTCACGCAGAAGTACCGCCCAAACTGGAATCGGCACAAACACACACATTGTCGGTCACGACGCATCCTCTGATAAATTTCCATCCCCACTTCACATTTTCAGGGGTTTCAAAGGTTTTAGCTGCATCCAATTCACTGATGACACAAGACACTGATTTCTTACAAACATATAAATTATTATTTTTTATTTACAAAGCCAGGTACAAAACAGACAGGAAGTCACCGCCTTTTCCCAGGCGGTGCTCCGTGGCAGTATCTCTTTAATTCCTTCATTTTTAACACTTTCTGAATCCCGCAATCCCATACTCGTAGTATTCCTCTCAGGCACACCTCAGAAAATCTACACACTTCACTCAAGATATGTGGGACCAATTTAATGCTGATTTTCTTTAAAAGGGACAGCAGTTGTACTAAAAGTGATTTCGATTTTTTTTTCTACAGCCCCCTGCAATTATCAGCTTCTGGACATTTAACAGATAACGTAAGATAGCGAAAGATACAAACCAAAACAGTTTCCTTTAATAATGCCTTAAGTTACATTGTTAAGTCTCGTTTGAAAATGTGTAAAAGGCAAGTATCAGACAGCGTTTCTGCATAAGAATTCCCACAAATCAAATAACTCTTAGCTACAAAAATTTGGTCAGCACTGTTTACAATGGATACAAAAATAAGGCATTTTTAAACAATTCATACAGAGCGCAGGACCGGGACTGAACAGTGGGAGTAGTTTTTCAGAAGGGATCTCCTTAGCTGCCAACAGCCAGTGGTCTGAATCTGAAAGGAAAGTCACCTGACTGTAAAGGCTTGAATTCAGTTACCGAATGTTACAAAAATTCATTACTAATCAGGTCCTGTAAGGGCCAGTGGTGGAAGTGTCCATTAATTAACAAAGCGGGGCCTGTTTGGGAGGGACAAGACTTACAGTCAGACCTTAAAGGAAGCCTCAGGCCTTTCTAGGCATGGAAAACATTCTCAGGGAGTCCGTGAAAGAAGGAAACTGTAAGGCCAGTGTCAAATTCTTCCAGCTAATCTGAATGGGATTAATAATCAAAAAAGATACCTGAGGAGCACGTGTTACCCTCTGTGCATCTGCATGGGTTATGGTTTTATGGTCAGTTTTGCCTTCAGCCAAGTTCACTTGATTAGCAAGTGAACCAGCCATGGCAGGGATATGGGATGATCTGTGAACATTACGGTCTTACTTGTTGAAGCAAATTGTTAAATCACTTGTTGCTATTAATGAGAAGCATTTGGCAGAACTATTTTAACCATATTATTTACTGTAGCATGGTAGAAAATGTTAATATGACGAAAATCTCATCTAATCGTGGCTACGGTGACCGAAGACCCCAGCTCAAAATAACAGGAGCCAGCCGCACTAACAAAGGGTGTCCGATGAACGTGGGCAGACTGGCATCAGAGTGGCGTGGGCAAACTGGCATCAGAGTGGCATTGGCAAACTGGCATCAGAGTGGCGATCAGACGTGGCAGTGCTGAGACAGAAGAGTAACCACGATCCAACAGGCAGGATCCCTGGGTAGAAGGTCGTCCAGGAGTGAAAGCTGAGGAGGACTGAAGGAGTTTCTACAGGGGGCAGCAGAGTCCCAAGGCTGGGAGAGACCTGTCACCGTTCTCATGCCTCCCCACACGGGGACACAGGCACACACTGGCAGCGCTGGGGCCTCTTGTAGCAGGACAATTAGGGAAAAAAAAAAAATCACACAATGTCTGGTTTGTTAGTCCTATCACCTACGGCTGATTGAAGCAAGTGCTTTTAAATACTGAAATAAATAAAAATGTTCCTGAAAGAGGAAAGTGCATTCAAGCAATTCCTTTAATCCAGCTGGTATTTTACGCCCAGGAGTGATGCTACCTAGGTGGATTTAAACCGCGACCGTGGGACATCTGCGCACATCTGTGCAGTGCCACCTGTTACCAGAAGGGGAGCCCAAGTGCAGGGGACGTACCTGTGACAGGAGGGAGCCGTAAACGCGGCCTCATCAAAGCTAACAACACCTGGGGAGGGGGGACAGGATATGGGATACAGTCTGCCTGAGCCTGTGATGCTATTGGGGGAGGGAGGGTGTCATGGTAACGGCCTGGTCCAAGACATGGCATGGGAGTCACAGCTTAGCAAAGTGTTTTCAACACGCTGCCACAGACATCAAGGAAGTTCTACTAAGTTTACCACAGTGGGCCCATTAATGTCGTCCATTCCAGGACTCACAGGCTGCTCAGAATTTCACGGTGCTCATTTGACTGGGAACCTTCAAGTCCTTAACCACTTTGACAGGATATTAATAAATACAAAAATAACAAAAGATAAATTCTGTCTTTTGACAGCCACACTATGACACTGCTTTTAGCTTGAAAAAGGGATTTTTAAGGAGTCGCAGCATAAAGCTGGTCAGTTAAAAAAAAACTGATGTACAAAACCAACCTGACAATTCCGAACTTCTCAACTTTGTCTTACTCGCAATATTTAAAACAAACAGTAAGAGTATGACATCAAATATTAAAGCACAGCTTGCAAAAAGACACTCGCGTAACAAAATTCCCTTGGTTCGAACGCTCAGAAGGTTTAGATATTCCAGCCTGATTACTGTCAAGGCATGAAGCTAAGTGCACTTTTAACACTGTCCTGCAGGGGGAGCACAACAGTCGGTCAGCGCCTGCAGCAGGTAGACAGGCCAAAATGACAGCACATGTTACTCCTCCATGTAGGAAAATCCCACTGATAAACGACATCCTTCCTGGCAAAAAGCAACAACCTCCACTAAAATAGGAAAACAGGGAAACCGGAGTGGATTTTGGAAATGTCAGACGTCCGGATGAAATGCGTGAAGGTTCATGTCGACGCGGAAACCGGCTGAAGTTTTGCAGGCTGTGCAGGCGATGACTGTGAATGTCTGAAGTTGCCTAACCAGCACATGCGGAAAGCGGCCATCTTGGTGCTGATCCAGACTGGAGCGTTTCCTCTGGAGCCGCATTCCAGGCGATTGCGAGACAGCATCTCCATGTCCAGGAAAAGGCGGAAGTTGACAGAAGAATGGAAAGAGGCCGGGGTGGGCGGCGTGTGGGAGCGAGGAGCTGGAGGACGGAGACACGGAACCTTCCGGAAAGCGAGTCATCCGCACAGGGCCACGCAAACACCCCGAACAGTCTCCAATCTTTCAGCGACGACCGTCGCCACTCCAGGACACAGTGGCCTGTAACACGCGGCCCGTCAGTGCTGAATCTTCGGCTGTGGACCGTAAAAGGCACAGGAGGTCAATGAAGCCCTTAGGAAGCGCCATCACTAGAGACCATGGAAACCGACAGACAGGAGAGTGTATGGTATATACTTATTATTCCTGTATTGCATTGTCTCATCTTTTATTGCATTGCCGTCTGTCCTGCTGTCCCCCCATGTCCCCCTCTGTAAGTGTGGCATAAGAATTTCACTGTGTTCCTCACAACATGTGTGACAGTTAAACCCGAAACATGAAAAGTGCATCAACAGTGTGCAGGGCATGATAACGCGACTGTAAGGTGTTTGAGCAGCGGCTCTCATAAACCATGAGCTACATGCAAAGATCCAAGCATGGATGAGCCACCCAGATCAATGGGTTTAGTCGCCTAACTGGCGATTCTGGTCAATAAATTTACACGGCTGTGTTTTTCACGGAGCCTTCCGAGATAAGAGTGCCCATAGGTATTCTGCCCGGTCCTCTACCACCTCAACCATTCCCCAGGGGGTGCCTGCTCACCTGTCGAGGAAACGCAGGGAGCGGGGGTTCGGGGACAGCTGGCAGGAGGCCAGCACCGCTCTTCCGGAAGATGCTGGAGACCTGTGGCAGCTTGGGTACCTTGCTGGGTCTGGTGTAGGTGACGCATCCCTTCCGCTTCCTCGACTCGGCAGGGTGGCCGTGGGGTGAGCAGGTGTCACCCTCTAGTGGAGTATGGAAACCGGGCACATGGGCGCCTCTGCAGTCTACTTCCACGCGCCCAGAGAACTCAGGTTTGGCACTGAGGGGGGGTGTCCCGTTACTGTCAGGAGTGGGGAGGGAGACGCAGGGGGGCAATGCGGAAACTGTTGCGGAGGTGGACACTGAAGTGGGAGGGACCTTCCTCTTCCGCCCCCCTACCACCTCGCCCAGAGCCCCAGGGGTTGGCCCATGAGGTCGTGCGCACCTCCCAGGTTTCACCTTGGTCTGTCTGCCCACAGACGAGAGGGGATCCAGGCCCGGCGGGGTGGGGGAGGGGTCCAGGATGCCAAAGATTCCCCGTCCGCCACCAGTGGCATGCGAGAAGGGGGCAGGGTAGCCCAGCACAGGGGCTCCATCTGCTGGTGGGGCAAATCTGGCCGGGGGCAAGAGAGCGGGGGCCGACAGGGGCGAGAAGATCGGGCTGGCAGGGGGGCACTGCGGGGAGCTGAGGGGCCCGGACAGCGACACGGGGCTGTCGAGAGCCAGCGGAATCTTCCTGAAAGTAAAGCTGCAATTAATCCTCGATTCACACATTTAAGGAGAATTAAGGGCAGCAGGATGGAGGGAGATACTGAAATATCTCTCTCCAACTATTCAGTCAGGGACAGTCAAAATCTGAAAGGTTTCTGTGTCCCTAAACACCACGCCACCTGCTGGACATTTAATTAGTGTCACTCACTTCCACATCTGTGAGCTGATGTGTTTCTCCACCATTCGCTGCAGCACCGCCCTCAGCCGGTCCCAGCGCCGGTCGAACACGTAGACCCCAGGACCCACCAGGCGGGCCCCGAATGCACAGCACTGGGGGGCGAGAAGACGACCAGCAGGGTTAGGAGGTCGGTTGGAGGGGGGTGGATACCCTACAGCCCCCATCTTGCTGGGACACTCCCCAAACTCACCGCCAAGGGCCGCGGATGGCAGTCAGGCCCTTCGGGGCCCTCAGGGGCCTCACCATCACCCTCAGTCTCATCGCTGGACAGCCGGTTACACCCTTCTGCCCCGGGGCAGGGAGGCATAGGTGCTAGAGGTAGACCTGGGCAAGAGAACATTGCCACAGCGCCCCCACCACCAGCCGCAGGCAGCCTGGACAGACAAGCAGTTTAGCACCAAGCACAAGCATTTCTGTAAAATATTGTTCAAAAAAGGTCATTTTTCTAGTGTGCGAAAACTCAAAATTTTTAAATTGACATAGAAGTGTTGGTAGGTTACTACTGAAGAATATAAGGGTATTCAGACAGGCAAAATGAATAATCAATAAGCTAACGTTAATAATAAAGATTTGAAAAAAATTAAATGGATACACTAAATTGAACTCTGGTAAGTGGTGGTGCTCCCCCTAGTGGCATGAATGTGTAACACATTTGTTTTTGTTATGCCACATTACATTTTGTCACGTTACTCTATCTGCTTGCAGTACATTTCCCCAGCCTTCAAATTCATACCTCGGCACACATAAGCTGGCCAGTCTGGTTTTTAGAGGAGACCTCGTGTCATTGCCGTTGGCGTGATCTGCAGGCAAGGGCTCGGGCGACAGGCCGCCACGTCCTGCCGGAGTCTCCCGTCTACAGCCCCTGTCCTTCTCCTTGGCTCGGCCCTTGTGCTCAGCCAGCAGGGTGTCGAACAGCTTCCTGCGGCCCGGCACCGCCCTCCGATGAGTCAGGGAGTGCGTCTGAAGACACACCGGCGAGTTAGCGTTAAAAAAAATAAAAAAAATACACTCCAGCTGTCATCCGATGCGGCGAGTCCAAATATAAATGTTATCTGAAGATTAGAGCCGTCTGAAACGTCCACATGATACTTCAAAACATCCTAATGTCCACTCTGGCTGCCCTCTTAAAGAGAGACGCCCTGTGTCCGCGCCCCGTGTGGGAGTTAATAGGCAGTCCAGGAGACAGCGCACCTTGCAGGTCAGTGATCGTGTGCATGGCCTGCTGCTCTCTGGATCCAGGACGCCGCAGTGCTTGTCGGGATCAAAAACCCTCCCTTTAATGGTGGAGAAAAAAGAAGACTTTTCAGAATCAGGGTGTCGATTCCCAGCCACTTTATGCCGTATCAAACCGCATTTTCGCCCCTGACCGTTTCCCCGCGCATGACATATTCAATATATCTGTCTTCAGCCCCCTAGAGCAATGCAATGCTCGTTTCCTTGGAAACGAGCCCACCAATTCCAGTGGAATCAGCGCAGCTGAGTCAGCTGACCTTTAGCAGTGTTCGGGAGGGGGGCACACAGAGGAGGGGGCCACAGAAACAGATGAATAATCGAACAGCGCGGGCGCTGTGGTCAAGGAGCCATGCACAAGACCTGCCAAACAAGCCTGTGTGGGCGTGGCTCTACATCACAACATTAAAATGTATAAATTACACATATACGACTGTAAACAAGTCAGGGTCTCTAGCAACTACCTTGGCAGAGCCTGTAAAATTAATTTAAAAATACATAAGTGCTTGAGTATAAGCATATTACTGTGAGATATTCTACACTCCGCGGCTGAAGCTGCTGGATACAGTGAGATGCGGAGGCCCAGGGAGGGACAGGTGGTAAAGTCACTGTGACGGGGGACCGAGCCAGGCGGCTGCTACACGACGGAGAGGCTGATTTATCCGTGTGCCCACCAACACACAGAAACCTTAGAACACAGGAAGCCTCAGAATCCGAGGAACCGCCAGAACAGCCACAAAGCGCTGTCAGAACCCAATGAACTCACTGGACCCACAGAACCCCAGCTGAACTGCTGCGGCATCTTTCCTCCAGCACAGATACCAGCAATAAGGTAAAGAGGGAAGCAATCACAGGCAGCAGAAGGACAAACACCGCGCGCCACGCGTAGGGTTCCGTGGGCCTCCGTCTGCAGACCCCTACAGATAGCACCCGTCTGTGTTACATGAATACATTTTGTGATGCTGCATTAAATATGAGGGAGAAGAGAATAGTAAGACCTCACCTGATAGCCTTTTATACGCCTTACTGCCCTCGGTGCCATTTTGGGTCTTTCTGTCCAGCACTGAGAGAGAGGCACTGGCTCGCTTGTGCATAGGAGAGGGTGGAGCATGCGGTCTTGCTTGCCTGTCCATCACAGAGGGGGAAGAGCTTGGCCACCAATCATAGGGAGAGGGCGGAGCTTCATTTCTCTGTTCAAACTGGGCAGGGGGAGGAGCCAGGCCTTTGCCATTCATGAGCCTCTCCTGAGACCTGTGCGATGCCGGTGGGGGTGGTGAAGAGTACAAAGAAGAGGAGGAAGAGGAGGAGGAGGGAGGTGTGTAGCTGAGACGTACATGGCCTCCTTCTGCTCTCCCCAGGCCGGGCATCTTCTCCAGACTCACGACCGGGACGGACATACTGGGGGAGGGACAGGAGGAAGAAATGGGAGGCGAGCATTGATGTCTTTTCCAGTAAATGTAGCAGGACAGCAGTAGGGGGCAGAGTAGAGGCACCCACCAGGGCTTGCCGCGGGAGGCTTTGGGGGGGTACATGGCATGGGTGGCCCTGCCGAACGTGCTGTGAGGGTGCTCCCTGGGTGCTCGTGCAGCCTTGTGCGTGGTGGCGCCGGACTTCAGTGAAGGCGGCCCCCTGTTCCTGTCGGGGCCCTGCGGGGCCCTGGGCTCAGAGGGGGAGTTGTGTTTGCGCTCTGAAAGCCACATAAACAGAGCCATTTATGAGCACTCAGAGCTACCGGGGGGCTGTGTGCCCACTGTGGAGGGGGGTGGGGGGGCATCCAGAGTGGCTGACAGGCACATAATAAAAAACACCATAGTTTCTAAAATCACACAATAATTATTGATAATTATTATTAATAATTATTAATAATACAATTCTGGAAACTACTAAAATTATAACTGCATCGCATACAGGCGTTCTGCATTCTATGATTGACAGCTCTTACAGCCAATGAAAATGGCCAGTGCCCCCCTACATCCTCTCCCCCAGCTGTCACTGCCTGTAAGTATCACATGACCTCCAGCACTTACACACCTCCCACACACAAACGGCAGGTAGAGTATACAAGCGGCCCAGCTTCTCTCCTAATGTAACCCTAGGGCAGCATTTCTGTGGCTCCCTCCCGCGCCGTACTGTGCCCCCCCCCCGCGGGGGGGGGGGGGGGGGCGGGGCGGGGGGGGGGGGGGGGGGGGGGGGGGGGGGGGCGGGGGGGGGGGGG
>JAODJX010000065.1:34418826-34431434 GCA_026776945.1 Isichthys henryi
GGCAAATTCTCCGTGAGCTTGGCGGCTCATTTGTAAGCATCCTGTTTACTTTCCTGAATAATTAATCAATTAATTAAGTCCTGAATAATTAATCAAACGAACTATGGATTAATGTTAACAGGGGCTCATACTGGGCCTGCTATACAATAGAGAAAAACAATTAAAACAGGGTGAGATATCTCTTAATTACTGGCATTACAGTCTACAGTGTTTAAAGCTCATTACCGCAGACTGGGAATACAGTGCGCCCCCCCCCCCCGCCCCGGGCACCATATGTAACGTGATTCTCATGTACATCCATCCATCCATCCATTTTTCTGATTTTCTTTTTGTACCACAGTAAACCGTAGATACGGGGGTCTCAGTGTGCAGTAACAAGATCCATTATCTTACACGTCCCACACATGTCCCAGAATCATCTGCATCTAAAGTAAACAGCCACGTCCATCTCCGAGGTTCCTGCCATGATTCTCCAACCTTTACCATACTGACCCCAGGTAAATGAATTCAATCAGGACCAGCTGGGCTTCATTAAAGCGAAAACGCTGCTGTCAGAGGCCTAGTGACCCTACTGATCATCCGTGGCCAAACGAGAGCAAAGGCAGGCCCAGCCATGAGCCTCTGCAGGGCTTCCGTCAGCCCGCTGCTACTGTATAAGAGCCCCAGCGAAGACACAGCTTTAGTACCAAGATCAGAACCGGAAGGGGAACAAATTCCAAGCCTGGGCTTTCGAAAGACCTAGACTGACTGATAACTGAATATCTGACTGACTAGAGAATATACAAGGAAATGTGTTAGTCGCAAACGGTGTCCTCTTCCCTACAGGCACAGCCCAGTTTCATCACACCCTTATACCGGTAAAGGAACAGAGGCGCCTGACTGAGGGATATCGTCAGACCCACCAATCAATATCACTCTGCATAGAGTACGATCAATGACGGCTTCACTGACCAGATCATTTCAAAACACTCAAAACTGAACATATAATGCAAAGATCTGGATACATAAAAACAAAACATGTAAGACAATGAACATACACTGTGAAGTCGGCTCATGGGAGTTTTATTTCCACAAAATAAATTTTGAGGGCAGAATGAACAATCATTGGTTATCTCTCTGAATCAATCAGATTGTAGAGAAGGTGGGACCAACCAATGAGATGGTCCCGCCTCATCTAATTGCTTGGACACACCTCCTAAACAATCTGATTGGTTATCTCCCTCAGTTTTCCTTGCGCTCTCGGAATATTTTTGTGCAAGTGAAGCTTCCATGAGTTTTTAGTCATTGCTGATAATTCCGTAACTTTATAAAAGTGTACTGACTCCTGACATCAGGGAAGGGAAATTACGTCTGTCCAAGTCAACGGAGTTAAAAGCCAGCGGTAGCTGATGATACACGAGACCGTCTAAGTCATGAAGACGCACAGGACAAGTTATCCAGGTTTAACTGATGGATTCCGTGGCAGTGTAAGCCTGCAGGGATTGGTGGAGAGAGTAGCCACATGACTTACGGTTCCTGCTATGCATGGCGAGAGGTGTGGGGGGGGGGATGTCCGCTCTGGTCTCCGCACAGCTATTCCCCAGCCACCTGTGGGTCCGAAGTGAGGGGTCAGAAACCCGAATGCTACTCGGCATCATGGAAAAAACATCTGCTAAGGACTTTGTCCCGGAACAGAGATCCTGAACTCCATGCCAGGATAATATTTGCTACGGATTGCAGCGCGTCAGGCAGCCAAGTTGCCATGAGGTCCGTCCGTCGATACCAAAGCTAAACAGTCGGCATTGGCCTCCAAAATACTTTTGCCCTTATTGCTTCAATCACCGTGACCCAAGATCTCTGCCAGAAGCTCGAGCCTCAGCGTGTCAGAACTGGCTGCCTGGGACCACCTTCGGTATCCATACACACGAGAGGGGGCTCGTCAAATAAAAAAATAAATAAAATAAAACACTTGAATCCAAACAAGCCAAGAGGATCGCGCTGCCATTTTGAGTCAGACACGAGACATTCTTTGACTCGATGTCACCTGCCAGTTACAGGAAAACTGGGCAGCGTCAAGTTTTAATGGAGAAAAGTAGATCACAAACAGTTAACGCTAATTTGGCTGCCAGGAAGAAGCTGTAAAATTTAACTCTTACCTCAGACAGCGAAACAGCCACAAAACACGCTAAGCTAACCTGTGATGGAACCGGCAGCACGGCGACACATTCTTGGCTTTTCTTGTGTTATAAAAAGAAAGAAATAAACAAATAGAGGAAGAAAGAGGAAAATGTCTTTGTCGGGCAGTTTGGTTTTTTGTTACGCCCCTCAGCAGCCACTGGAAGCGTCAGCTTAGCTCAGCAGGCTGCGTCAGAAGCCTTCACACATGTCCGGATGGCGTCTGGCCCGCAACCACAACACAGCGACGTAAAAGCCCGCTAACATCCCAATCGAAACATGCAACTGAACCCAGAAGAAGAAAGATTAAAACTTTCACACAGCGCGCACCAGTGAACAACTCCGCGTGCCACCCTCCACTCCACGCCAAGGGGCTGGAGACGCTCAGAGAGAGAACAGCAGTTGACCAGAAGTCTAGAACTACTCATGTAGTCAAATGGGTTTTGGCTTGGATTGTGAGTCTTTAGAGAAGATCTTCACTGCAGCCGCCACAGGTGGTAAAACAGAGCTGTGGGGTATTTCTGCCTAAATCTGAAGCCACATCTTGGATCAAAGTCACCTGAGCTTCAGGTTCTCCTGGGATTTGACAGGAAACTAAAAGGTCACCCCAGACATCTCAAACAGCGTCCACCTGTTTTTTATCATCCAAAGCTATAAATAGATGCATTTCAGTTTGTCTCCAGGTTAATGAAAATGTAAAGCTGTCTCAGTGAAAACAGGATACCGCAACCTACAGAAAAACAAAAAAAACATAAAATGAAATAAAACTCACCACGATATGTTTGGAAACCCGGAGGTTTGATGACTGGGTTGCATAAGACGAGACAGAAACCATCATCTGGCCACAGAAAGATGAGTCTGCAATAGAAGAAGAGGAGCAGCGCTGAGCTCAGAACCGGACACTTGGGAGGGACGGTGGGGCCGCCAGAAGCATGAAGAACAGCAACCTAGAACCCGCTAAAATGATCACGAAAAGAACAGCGACCTAGAACCCGCTAAAATGATCACGAAAAGAACAGCGACCTACAACCCGCTAAAATGATCACGAAAAGAACAGCAACCTAGAACCCGCTAAAATTATGACAGAAAAAACGGTGACCTAGAACCTGCTAAAATGATCATGAAAAGAAAAGCAACCTAGAACCCGCTAAAATGATCACAGAAATAATGGTGACCTAGAACCTGCTAAAATGACAAAAGAACAACAATTTCACATGCGGAATAAACTTAAGTGATTACATCAATACCAAGAAAAGATCAAACAGAATTAGCTCTAAAAGAATGAACAGTAGGTTGAACATACGCAAAATAAAGGATCAACGCGCAGATCACTGAAAGCTTGTAAGACAGAACAACTAAAAGCATGATCGCCATCCTGAGGGATGTTGTTGGGTACGCGGGGAGAGCCTTGTCAGATTCTGCTCTGACTTGTTTTCACTCAATTCACCTTGATAAGACAGCTGAACCAGATCAAATAAATAAAGACACAAATTTAGCTCAAATGAAGACTATATATATCAATGTTCACAAGACAAATTATGTGGAAGAACTTTCTTTATAAATCCATCCATCCATCTTCAAACCACTCATGGCGGAGCCTGGAGCGCATCCCAGACAGCACAGGGTACACAGCATGGGTACACTGGACACTAGGCGGGGTGCCAGTCCATCACCGGACGCCAGAATAGCAACTCACACAGTCACGCACTACAACAATTTAGAGATGCTCATTAACCTAAAGGCAGGTCTTTGGACTGCAGGAAAAAGCAGAAGTAACCCATAAAAAACACCAGAAGGATTCGAACCTCCAGGGCTGGAGTCGTAATGCTATAGCGCGACCTTAATTACTTAATTAAAAAATAAATATTTATTAGGAAAACTAATTGTCTTTTGCAAGCGTGCAAAATATATATGCAAGTATGTGTGAAGCGTCATACGTATAAAACACATGACGCTAAACATATTAACACGACGGATTACCTAAAAATGCATGGAGGGTTAGCGTTAGCGTTAGGTGCGCATGAAGAGGCTGCACTCACAGCATTACTTCTTCAGTCAATCATGCCACATACTGTACTCAATTCTCAACTTCAGCGTACCTGCCGTGGCCCTCTAGTTATCTAGCAAATTTGGCGAGGGAGACCATCTGAAAATGACAAGACAATCAAGACTTCTGCATGCATAAGATGGCCTAGTGTGGAGGGACGACCGGCTACCTGTGATTCAGGTCTCCTAGCACGGTACCCTTTGCGCTGCTGACATGCGAGTCTTTACTGAGTGACCGTCTTCTTTTCACCGTAATCATCGTAAATCCTGGTCCCTTGTAATCAGGTCACCCTCCATATAACCCCTAAGGGGGCTCCGGGGAGGAAACCTCCAGCCCAACATGCGCTGAGACGCGGGGCGCCTGCAACCCCCAATCCCCCGGTTACTGAGACCTGCGATCCGCATAGATGCGCTTACAAAACACAGGGCTTCGCTGCTGCTCGGAAGAATGAGTGATATTTCCTACGCGTTTGCCAATGCAAATAAGCACAGAGGGTCACATATTACAGCGGCTCCCTGCCAAAGGAACGATGCGGCCAGAACGACCTGAAAATGCGCCGCGATGCGCCCCGCCGGGACGGTAGGAGGGTGACCCCGGTGACACATGGGGGACACCGCGTCCTCCAGCCCAGGAGAGGCGTCCGTCACCAAGGAAAATGCTGAGTTGGCGCATTTTGAAATAAACTGGAGTGGTTCTGTAACGCAAACGTTCTGGAAGAATCCGGAGATAAATTCCCAGACGCTCGGAACATAACGGGAGAAAGTTTAAGTCTCACTATAAACATACGCGGTTATCCGTAACAGAAGGCAAATGCTATGTTTCTTTTGACACGTATTGTTCCGATATGGCAGCTGCCAAACATCATAATTAGATGACTGCACAATTAGCAGGACTTTATAATTTGCTAAAGAACTGCTTTTCGCAAATAAATCCTAATGATGTCATAAAACTGAATAAAAAAATAAGGCCAGTCTGGTCAACATCTTGAAAACATCACGATCAATTTATTTAAGAGGGATTAATATAAGGTCCCACAAGCCGATAACTAGCAATAAGTTTATGTCGGAGTTATTTTCAGTAATAGAAAACGAAAAAAAATACACAATATTAAAGCGGATCTACTATCAGTAACAAGCGGGAAATCAGCACATGCGCTTCTCACGCCACTTTGACAACGCAAACTGCAAATAAAAAACTATTACGCAGGATAAAATATGGAGGAGTCCCTGCGTTCGCGAGAAATGATGTGATATTTCGCCGGAATGTTGTGTAGTGAATATGGATCAGACCACAAAGCCTGACTTCTCTAACAGCCGCTGTTCCGCCGACGGCCGGCGGACGCTGCGTGACTCGCAGCGCTGAAATCCTCGCGCCGGTGACCCGATCGTGACACGGGAGTCGCCGTGAGTCACGCGTCGCCCACAGACGTAAAGGCGGCGATGAGTAATAACAGCTCGGCCGCTACTCTCACGTCAGCAACCGGGCGGCCAGCGGCACGACATCACGCCGGGGTAAGTGCCCATCGCACGCACTTAATTCTGCTACATTTTTTATTTCGGCCATTTATTTTCGTTATTTTACATATTCGTTACTTCTTTGTTTTCTGCTCTCTAATTCTCTTACACATTATTAACTGGAAGGTGCGAGTCAGATTTACTATGTAATGATGTACAGAAGGAAAATAAAGAATATTAAATCAGATGCTCGGCAAATTAACAATTTTCTGCAGCAAAATAATTAGTCTGGTGCACACACACACACCATTCCAAAAGTACATGCAAGCAGATCTTGCTTATTGATACTATTGCAGGCAGTCGCCCCGACTAACTTTTCATTTCTATATAATACATTCTTCACAAGAAAAACCGCGGATCAAAACATGTTAAACAACAATACGCAACCCATAAATCAACATTGTAATATTCCCAGAAACCCTGCTTAAAAATGCAAAGGGCTGTATGGGTCTGAAGTGGCGTGTTTTAAAAACCATGTATCAAGCGGTTTTAATAATATTTTCATTTAAGGTACGCTTTCATTACAGCCACTCCAGTTAAGAGTTTTCGAACTTAATTTGTACTGCAGGTTTAATCCTCATGAGACTGTGAAAAGGAATGTACTGTTAATTACGATGGGTTGGGAAAACAGTTCATTCCCTGTGAGGATGCCCCGTGCTGTCAGCCCACAGGACAGCCTGCCTCGGAAAGGGCAGAAAGTGTCAGCGCCGCGTCGATTGTTAATCACACCGCGGCTTCCAGCGATGACGGATGAGCGTTGACCCTCAGTACGTGACCGCAATACCACAACTATCCAAAAACAATACTCACCGTGATCACTGAGTATCATTGCTTTTCTGGTGTGTACATCACGTCCCACATAGACATCTGGGGGGGAAGAGTGCCAAAACAGACGTCAGGAGTGGGGTGCACACTTTTAAGTAAGGGTAAGAAATTTAATTTGAACTGAACGCGAACATGACAGCGACGATCACGCACGCCTCCCCCGACCCCGCACAAGGGAAAAGTGGGCAAAAGTGGGCAAGCTAGGAGAAGTCATCAAAGTCTGCGCGAAAACACAGTGACACTCCGAGCTACGACACAGTGACGGAAATAGCGCGTCTCGGAAGCAAAAATAAAATAAATAAAAAATAACTGCACAAGGGCGCCGCAACATGCATTTTATGGCTGATGTCAAGCCTGTCCGGCGAGTGCATAAACCCCCAAGTCCATAAGCCCCCTTATCGGCATTAGCGCTGTGCGTTTCAGTTCGTAAAGAGATGCATGCCATGCAGCCGTAAGCCGTACAGCGCATTATGCCAATCTCAGTTCAACAACTCCGTAGGAATAAAGTGCACGGTCTGAATGAGATCCGGGGATCATCAAGACGTGTCCTTACTGTCAGAGTCGTATATTTCAGTTGCGTTGGTATACGTAGACAAGCGCTTGCACAGGAGCCTATCGGGACTGGGTAGTTTCCGATCCAATGTCGCCATTGCTCTTCCTTCTTGTTGGTTTTTTTTTCTTTTTTTTTTTTTTTTTTGCTTTCCTTCATAGCCAGCGACACGGGACCTGTGAGGCTTCTGACGTCATTTTCGTCAAATTTCGTTTTCGCTCGATGTCTGACGGCGAGCGCGTTCGGCTCATTCAAGCTCAGTGGGTCACGCTTATTTAGGGATCGCTACCTTCTCCAAAAAGTACAGCTGTAGGCTTTTGAAAGCCAAAAATAATTATATCACGATCACATTTTAACACCTGTCTAATCTGATATTTTTAAACACTTACATAACCTGGCGCATTCCATTAATAGTACGTTTCTAGAGTATCACTCTTACTATTTCCTGCGAAACATGGTGATAGCAAACTAGTCTTAGATGCTCCGAAAAGTGTTGTCCGTTTACTCACCACTTACCCGATCGCGTTTCCAATTTGGCCGTGGATATTTGACTGTACATTAGGTATCGGCAAACCCTGATTGATCAATTTCACACGTTTTCTCACTAGATGTCGCCAAATGACAACCAGAACTAAAAACAACAGCGATAGAACTATCGCTAAAGTAAAATGCCATTTGTACAAGTATGAATACAGGTACATTGTAATGCTTGTTTTTACATGTGCCATCTTGCCCTCCTTTGAGAAAATTCACACACAGGTACAGGTGAGAGCAAAGCTTGGGGTCTGAGAACAGGGTCAACCGTTTATCTGGCACCCTGGAGACATTTTTCAGGAGGTTAAAGGCCTTATTCGAGAGCCCATTGGCGCTGTGTCAATTCTGCAGAGTACGGGAATTCTGCAGAGTACGGGATTCAAACAGGCGGCCTTCCGATCACAGAAGGTGTAACCTACTGTTGTTCAGCCTGTAAATTCTGCTTGTGAATATGTCCCCATACCATACCGTGACCTTGTCTAATAAACACTGTCCTGAACAAATGACTCTAATTATATTATTCCCACTGTGTGCTAATTGAAGTGCCCAAGTGTATGTATGAAATTTTGCACATGTTGACCTGGATCCCAGAGGGACTGTAATAGGGCGTCCCTCAGACACGGTCCGATTAGGCCTGGGCCATGACCTCAGTATATCTCATCTCTGGCTGCACCAAAGAAGACCTGTCACTCCATCCTCCCTCCAGCAGGGGGCAATATCTGCCCAATGCTGCTGAGGTCCGTCTGATGTTAATTTCCTGACATACATCACTTCCGGGTGTTAATCTAAGCTGATGCATTAGACTCACTGTTTAGAATTAACAGAAGACAAGTGGAACATAGTTTTAAAGTCTAACCAGACTGAGGATCTTGTCATATACAGTTCCAGTCAAAAGTCTAGATAGATGTACTGAGAATCAGATTAAGATAATGATCCTAAGCACACCTTGGGGTTATATAGTAAATATTGTCTTGTGAACTAGGAAAGAAATGGACTCCTGTGGGAGATGAGCCCTCAGTTCCCCAACCTAAACCCTATAGAGCTGGTTTGGGATGAGTTGGATCAAAGAGTAAGAGCAAGGCGGCCAAGCTTGTGCCCAGATCTCATGGAAACTCCTTCAGGACTGTTAGAGAAGAGAAGCATTCTAGGTGGCTGCATCTGGAAGCTGGGTAGATGAATGCCAAGAGTCTGCAATGCTGCCATTGAAGCAAAAGGGGTCTATTTTGAAGAGTCTAACATTTGAAAATATTTTGAGATGTTGAAAACTTCTCTTGGTCATTTCAATATTGGATATGCGTTACATCATTGATCTGTGGCCTTTTACTAAAAGGTGGATAAACAGAGACAAAGCAGGTGTGTCCAGATTTTTGACCAGTACTGTACATCTATCCCTGGACATGATGCCTGAAAGCAAACTGTCCTGTGTCCTATTTGCTCAACGTGTCTGTATATATATGACTCTCAGGCAATGCTTTGCACTTAGTATCCATTAAGTAAACCTCCAAGGTTTTGCAATTCTCCTGAATTTCACTTTTGTTTAAGGACATGCATTAATAATCTTTAAGAAACATGATGAATACAGTTTTTTTGTGCTCTGCAGTGTAGCTGTCCTTACATGTGCCTGTTGTACTGTAGATGCACAATGAACAATGGACAAGCTGCAGGGACCTCTAGTGGTCAAAAACAGTCACAATTCTTTTCTTAGGGTTGTGGATGGTGAAGTTTTAACAGCATGGCGCATGTCAACATACACGAGGACCGAACATAAGCCTGAAAACAAGCACAGCATATGTAAATGCCTCCTTCTGAATCACAGTTTGGCGAAAGAGGGCGAAACGCCGTGGAGTAAAACCTGGTAGGTCTGCATGTAGACCTCCTTCCGAACGAAGCAAAGTGACACAGACCAAAGGACTAACAATAATCTCCGGCCTGTTTCACTCCAGCTTGTTTTAAATCATCTTACTGTTTTCAATTCAATTTCTGGTTGCTTACAAATTCTTTTTTTGTCCTCACAAAAGTCTTAGTACCTGAGTGGAATCCAAAAGAAACACATTGAAAAATATACAGTGCCAGTTATGACCAGTTAATAATTTGTTTACAGATTTCTGAACAATTAATGGTTCTTTATACCAATTCTATGTTTTCCCTTTGAGGTCCGTACACAGTCGATACCTCACATCTGTATTTAAACCTCTGAAGTGTGTCACCACTGCACTGGAGATCACAGTTCAGCCACAGATAACGTACATTCATTACTTAGGGAGATGGCCGGACCTAGAGCATCGCCACGCTTTAAGGAAGGTCCTGTTTCATCCTTGGAAGAGGCTAAGTTAGAGGTAGTGCCTTGCATCCACAGACGATGCCTTTAACCTTAAGGGTAACACTGGTGGTATGAAACCGGCCAGTTAATTACAGAACAAACCAGTGGCTAAGGCAACGTTGTCAAGGACAGGCCTACTGTTCTGGCAGCAGGACCCAGCCATACTAGGGCATTTTCTCCTGGAGATAATATCGCATTTGTTCTCTCAACACCATCAGGAAGACAAACACCGATCACTCAAGTCACAAGATAAACAGAAAAACAAAGGGCCCGTTTGTGCCTCACCATCTCCGATTTGAGGACAGGAGGCCAAAAATCGCTTTATTTTGGTATGTTTGGCAGAGAGAGGCAGCCCACAACAGTTCTGCCAACTTCGCACCATGGAAACTGACAAGGAGAAGCTTAAAAAGAAAATTTCAAAAAGAGAAGCAGATCCACATGCAAAGGACTATGGCTTAAGTGGTCAACAGTCCATGAGACATTAACACAGTGGCCCAGTTACTCCGGGCAAGATATGAAGCCCCGAAAGAACAGACAAGACCTACGATGTTATTTTACATCATAGCATGTACCGCAGGTTGTATAATAGTTCCGCAAATTATTGCACAAATAATATTTTGAAGCAGAAATGTCATTTGGCACAGCAATAAAAGTCATTTTGGAAAGGATGCAAATGTGAGATTATATGGCGACTTTGGAACTGAACCCAGTGTTTTACACAAGTGGAAAATGACACACTAAGGATAAAGGCAGCGCCAGGATTTGCAAAAGATTCCGGAAATTCACTAACAGAACACTCTATAAAAAGGGCGAGAGAGGAGCTGCACACTGGGACAGTCTGCCGTCCCAGATAGCTCGCTTTGGGGGGGGGGGGGGGGTTCAGTTTATTAATATGCTTATTACAGTGGGAAAATTACACGAGTAAATAAAACACTACAACGATCATTTAATGGTGAGTTTTTAAGGAGAGAAAGGGAGAGACAGAGAGAGAGAGAGTGAGGCTGTGAATGGCCTCAGAGCGCACGCCCACTGACACGCCAAGGCGTTACGCGCCATTTGGACGCCTGTTACTGCTGAGTCACTGCACGGCAGCGTTAGAGAGGCAAGTGAGAGTGTCGCCTGGAGACAAAACTCATTCAAAGATCGCAAAGCGAAACTCCAAAAGTAAAAAAAAACATTTTTTTGGTCAGAGATTTTTCCTAATCTAAAACAATGAAGATCTGAGCCAAAATTCAATCCCAAAAGTCTGACATTCCAATAAAAATGTTTGAATAGAAGAGAAGAACAAAATAAGAGAATAATAAAAATGAAAAAGTGAATTAAACAGAGCCCCCAACCCCCCCCCCCCCCAAAAAAAAAAAAGCATTTTCAATTAGGCATAATGAAAAACCTAATATCTTTTGTTCACAATGTTTCTGGTGTATTTTATAACAACTACTGCTACAGAGCAAGAATCCCAGCAAGCATGTGACCTTCCCAGGAAGAAGATATTCAGGCGGACACACAGGTGAAGGTACCGCAGCTCCAGAGGGGGGAGGGGGACAAGACTTCTCTCCCCCACCGAAACAGAGGGCACCTCCCAGAAGCTGAGGTTAGATGGGTGCGGGGGCTTGGGCACGCCCCCCCAGCTGGGAGGAGGCCTTCTGGGTGCTCCAGCGTGTCTCTTTGTAGGCAAACCAAGCGTTTCCCGCCCAGACCATCATGTTCAGGTAGCCAAACACCTGCAGAGGTAAGGAGAAGGCCGTGAGCTGCTTTATTTGTGGACAGTACACACCTACTGATATGAACCCAGCCAGCAAAAACAGCAGGATTACCTGAATTATGTCAGCTGCACAAAACAGATTACAGGCTACCTATATTTAATAATACATGGCATAGCAGGCAACCACAGTATCAGGATGGCCGAGTGGTCAAGAGTAATTGCCCTTCACTTGAAGACTGAGTGTTCTGGTCTCTGAATAGAGGTGTAGGTTCGAATCCCACTTCTGATACGTTAATGAATTTTCCCTGGAGAGTATATAAGGTATATTTCTCTAAATGTGTGTGATATTCTACAGAGTTAAACGGTCATTCTGAACAGCTAAATGGTCATCCAAACGTGCCGGGACTCACCACAGAGATGTTAAGGCTCCGCATGCTGGCGTACTCGGTGACCTCACAGGTCACGCCCGACTCGTGGCAGATGGGCAGTATCGCCCTGACCGCCTCTGTGCCCGTGGCCTCCTTGACGAGCTGCAGGCCCCTCGCCCACGCCGAAGAGGAGACCATCCAGAAGAAGGCGAAGAACACAGTCATCAGAAAGTCCTGCGGGTTGGGGATTAGTGTCAGGTCGAGTCTCAGCTGTCACGGCAGTTGTGCATAATACTGTCCCCATGATCCTCCGTTCCTGAGGTAACACTGAGTACCACTGCTCCTGTGAGCCATCATTCCTGAGTAACTGCCCATTGTACTCTGGTCCTGAGTGACACTGCCTCTGTGATCTGCTGTTCCCTTATGCTCCAGTCCTGAGTAACAGTAGGTTACACTTCCCCTGTGATCTGCTGTTCCCTTATGCTCCAGTCCTGAGTAACAGTAGGTTACACTGCCACTGTGATCTGCTGTTCCCTTATGCTCCAGTCCTGAGTAACAGTAGGTTACACTGCCCCTGTGATCTGCTGTTCCCTT
>JAODJX010000065.1:34441844-34456363 GCA_026776945.1 Isichthys henryi
CCCCCCCAGCGTCCAATTGAAAAAAAATTACGCAAGTAATATGAAAAAGGCAATGGATGATTTGGGAGTCACTGGCTGGGGCTGCTTTGCGCACTCACTACAGCTTGTGATACATGAGGGGCTGCTATGGCGGCAGAGTGTAAGTGACGCGTTTGCCAGTGGGCGAAAAATAGTGGGGCATTTTAAGCATTTGCTACTTTCATATACACACTTGGAAGATATTCAAACTGAACTGCAAAACTGCTTAAAACAAGATGTACAAATGAGGTGGAACAGTACGTTATATATGAATCTAGTAGCCTATTTAACAAAGGGCTGTTGACTTTTTTCCAACTACTGGCTAGTTTAAAAGAGCTCTGGTATCCGATCGATACTTATATCAGCCGATACCCTCTGTTCAGGTATCAGGATCATACCGGCACTGAAAAAGTGGGATTGGTGCACGTGGTATAATATAAAGCTTAAGTGCAATAGTGGCCAGATGGAAATTCACAGAGTCTCCTAAGCTGAAGCCAAGACGCAATTAAATAAACAAGAAAAAGCGCAACTTCACACCTCAAGGATGTAGTTCCAGCCTTTCTCATTGAACACGTCGTCCTGGAAGTGCTCTCTGTACACCTCCTTGGCCTCCTGGATCTTTTCTCGGGTGATGACCTTTCCTGGGAATACGCAGCAAAGTGGGACAGGTTGGATAGGGAATGGGAAACCCCCAAGGACAGGAAGATACAGACATGGGACGATGGATGGGATGCCTCTGGAGTCTCTCACTCCTCCTGGCTGTTACCTGATTATATATTCAAAGTGAACTCAAAGTGAGACCATGTGACTCAACAGCAATGGCTCATTAAACGAGACGCCTGGAGGTTACAGTTAAAGCCACAGAGTTCTAGAAACCCCCCCCACACACACACCTCCAGGCCCATGGACTAACAGCCTAGAATATTGCCGTTACCCCGCATAGACATAAGCACCTGAAACCTCCTAGAATTACCGCCTGGACCCACTCACTGCACTCCACCATGAGGGCTCACCTGTTTTACTTAGGCTACAGGAGAACCGTTACACAGAACAGAGACTAAACAACACACTCACCTTGTAAGTACTTGTGGAGAATGTACTGTAAGCCGTAGAAGACAGTCTTGTCATACTTGACCTTCCTGTCCTTAGTGGAGTTTGTCTTCTTCTCACGACACTCAAAGTAGGAGTAGACCTTACTGGTGTTGGGTGGGTACTGCTTGTAATGGGTCACCTAAATGGGAATGGAAACCCGCTTAAATTTAGCACTGCACAAACTGCACAAGATGTTACTGCAACTGCAACATAACCAGAACCAGCACCCCAGAGGTAACTGCATGCGAGTCTGGTAGTCCTTCATTCTGGAAACTTCTTTTCTTTAGTACAAAGCGTTCTATCCAATTGCTAACAACAGCACAGATGAACTCGTCTTCTAACGTTCCACAAGATGTGCATGGGATGAACTTGACTATGCCTACCCCCAACACAAGGACGTGCATCTGATAAAGCTGTGACTCTGACTGCAAGTAATGCTGCTATAAGGCAACGACAAAACAGCAAGACTCCACCAAGTTTGAGTGAGCCCCTAGAATGGTCTGTTCCATACTTGACTTTTCACTCCCTATTTGGTAGATGTGAGAATTGCAAGCCCTGTAGGTGCCCCAAAGACACACATACAGCTGAGGGTCAGTGCGAGTAGCAGTACCCAATATTGATAATGATGATTGCTACTTTATTGATCCCTGTGGTAAAAATCTCTTTATGCCTCCCCCAACTAGCTTCCTGTAGCTGAGAGCAAGCTGGCCGTGAAGGGCAGCCACCTGTTGTGGCGCCCAGGGAGCTGAGGGTTAAGGACCTTGCTAAAGGACCCACAGAAGTGGCGAGGCCTGGCTCGAACCAGCAACCTTCTGATCACAGGCACAGAGGCTGAACCACATGCTGCCCCCCCACATTGAGTAGGTAGGAGAGTGCGGGGGCTGTTTACAGGCACTGGTAAAGGGATCAGGTCGTATGTAGAGAGTGGCTATGGCGCTCAGCCGCAGCCTGACCCCTCAGCTGCTGAGTGAGAGAAGGCTCGCGGCCAGCATTCACACACTGACATTTGTTTCACCGTCCCAGAATGCGGGGCCTAAATGTCACCCTGTTCTATGGTTTCACCTATCCTGCTCCCCTCCGTACGGAGAGCACGTTGAGCCAATAAACTCAAGCGCACACATTCGCAAACACAGACCAAGCTCTGCGTGGGTGGGGGGGGTGGTGGCAAGCAGTGGTTAACGGGCTGTTGAGGAGAGAGGATTTACAGCACGACGTCCAGTCCAGGGACACAAGGCAAAGACCTTTCGATCTCCTTCATGAAGGTCCCCCGTGTTTGGAAGCTCTGGTGTTTCGTAGCCTAGCGTGTTGAGATTGTTATCGATACAAACTCACAGCCAGCAGCTTTACAACAAACTAGCCGTCAATCTACTCGATTTGCCTTTATTTGTCTCCGTGATGAATAGATCTCTGTATTTACATTACTAAGTTGTGTCCCAGGGCTGTGATATCAAACTCCTTACTATGTTTCTGCACTGAACACGAGCTCGATCATAGCAGGATGACAAAGACCAGCCGTGACTGGCCACACACACTAACAGCCCCCACACGGCCCAGAGGGGAAGCTGGTGGGGGGCGTGTTTACTTAAGTATTAAGTAGCTGCATGATAAACCCATCATAGCACGACGATTATGGAAGAGATGAGTTGACTCACTGGTTGTGAATTCAAATCCACCGAATAAAATTGGGGTTGATCCCTTAATTAGTAAGAGAACTAAACCTAACGCAGTACTAAACTCAGGAAGCCACCATGTTGTGAATTAGGCAAAGCACTGCTAATTAATGAACATGCTATATAAATTGAAATACATATAGAAATGAACCATTCCATTCCTATACTTTTCATATTTGTATACCCGCTAATCTACATCTTCGGTACATTTCATATGTAATATTTCCGCTTAAGTACCGAAAGTACATAACGGAACTGAATTCATCCCAGTTCATGGGTGAATCTCAATACCAAGAACGCAAAGATTGTACTTGTAGTCTTGGCAAGACCAGTTCTGCTACCTTGCATTCCAAGAACGAACTTGGGATGAATCATAGGACTGTTCTAGTTTGGCGAGGATACAACTAATGCATACTTCATATTTGGGGCGGAGCAAGAACGATTTTTACCATCGGGTATGCAAGAACATAAGTACGGTGAAGGCTAATTCTCACACAGACGGCTCTTCAAGAGACAGCTCAGGAAAGTGGAATGTATGTAGAATGCGTTCCGTCGGACACAACCAGCTAGTTTGTCGCAAGTCAACTTGTGAAAATGTGTCCAAACTCGTGCCACTTCTTGCTAATAAATGTACCCTTTAGGAAAGGAATTCAAAATGCAACCTTGACATTCATACTCAACATGACTAACAAATACTATATACATATTATATATAGGGAGTGGAAGCCTTACAGGACTGAAAGGGAACTCTCACAGGATGGGGCATAAATACAGTAAATGAAAGTGAAAGTGCAATTTAGTGGCTTTTAATAGACTCTGATCTGACCTTAGATATCAGCCAATAGTAAGGAAGACATAGTCTATTCAGTGGATTTTTAAAATTAATGATGTATGAAAACATACAAGACAATAACAAGACAAACCTGTCAGGTAATTCACAGACAAATATGATATACACGCTGTAATAACGACGGTTTCATTAAGTTAATTGGGAAATTATATGCATTAGGTCAATTAAACAATATTAATAAAATGGCCTAAAATGATTTACATAAATTACCATTAATCTAAACTACGTGATCATGACCTAGTTGTGTTAACTGTAAGGGTATTAGAAAAGATTTCATATTCGACTTGTCATTGTCATTGCAATATTAACGAGGAGTTACACAGAAACCATAAAAGCGTACGGGAACTTTCAGTTTTGTTTCCTATGGTGACTTGGCGATTACGGTGGCGAAATATACGAACTAAAGCCAACTTAGAGAAGCGACCAGAAACAATAAATATTTAACTATCAACGATGTCGGCGGGTCACAGAGCGACCCTCGGTTACATTTCAACATCCCTGATGTCTCCCTTTCGCTCAGCACGGTAAATTTCCAGGTACCTGTTCATAAGACAAACCAAAATAAATTAAATAATACTACCCAAACACACATTAGCGTGGAACGGGGCTCTACGGTACTTTCGGTTTAATACAAGGGAAAAGCCTTTGCTTAATGGAGTCCGATCCATGCCGGCTCGGTGGTTGACTACCTGCTATTCCACCGCTAATTTGGCCTACAGAAACTGGCCCCAGAGCTGCGGGACAAACCGGTGGCCTTGAAGGATGAAACCACCTTGGTTCCTTCCATTCAATCGCTCAGGTCGCCCAGCCAAGACGCAGGGAAACCACGCCGCGCAGAAGAGCATCCGCGCCTCCGCAAAGCCCTCAAGCGGTCCGCCTCACCTTGTAGGAATCGGTGGCCAGCAGGAGGTTGAAGTCTGCGCATCTGTTCTCCATCTTCCCCTTGACTTGCGTGCCGCGACTGTCAGCGCCAACGGTGTGCAGGAACTACGACTCCGCGCTGGGGGGTTGGAGGGGACTACACGGAAAGGGAGGCGCGCAGCGCGGACGCCAGGAGGCGGGGCTACGGCTGCGTCTTCTTCGGAGAAGAGAATGTGATGACGATAGTTGAGAGGGCGGGGCTACAGCTGCCTCGCCTTCGAAAGCTAGGGAAGCGATTGTGGTGACGACAGAGAAGAGGGCGGAGTTACATCTGCACCTCCGGGAATGGGAGGGTGGTGACGACACAGAAGAGGGCGGCGCTACGACTGCGCTTAGTTGAAGGGCGTGCGGGGACTGAGGGCGCGGGATTGCCGACAGTGTCGGTGACGTCACCGCGCTTCTTGTTCCGAGCATGTGCAAAACACAGTTCTAATGTCGCCGCACGCCTGTCGTAGGTCGGGATGGTATTATGATCTTCCTCTCCATTCCCGGAAAAACCTATACACGTCAGTGAGTGGTCCTGGTTTGCGTCTCCTAGTCACTGGGATGCTTGCTTGTGGCTTTTTTGGATTATTTACATGCTTCAGTTGTAACTCCTTTCCGCACAAGCGTTATTTTTCCGTTATGCAGGTTTGCGTTTGGAGATCAAGTTACTGCAAATAGTTTGTTGTACCACCACCTTGCGCTGTTATCGGATCGCTTTTATCGCTAAAGTGGCCTAGATTATCTTTACAGCTATGGTGTTCACGAGCCACTTAAACTCATTCATTTCTTTTCTCACTTTGCCGCCTTAAATAAACACTTAAATAAACAGCAGGAAAAAAAATCCGGACCCCTCTCCACCACATCAAGGACATTTTCCACAAACGTTGCATCCGTAAAGCCAATTCTGCCAGCTTCAGCAACAGTTTCTTCCTCGAGGCTGTCAGTGAACATCCTGCGCCTTACCACCTATCCATTCCCAAGAACCCCCCCCCCCCCCTTGCACTGTTAACATTATCTTATTATTTGGCTGTTTATTGCCAGTCAGCTGACACTTCCACCATTTATGCTGCTGCAGTATTTATTGTTCACGTCCATTAACTTCCAATGTGGCGTGTCCAACCCTTTCGTTTCGCGCTCTCCTGTGTTTTCCTACTCGCTTCATATGTCTGGATATATCGCACCGGGAAACGTTATTTTGTTCCACTCTATAGGCAACTTACACATAGATGATATGAAAATACATCTAATTTGACATTAGTAATATCTACTGTCTAATGGTGACGGGCTTTGGAGGGGTTATGGATTCCCTGGGAGGGGGCCCAGCACTGTACAGGGGCTCCAAAATCTACCGAGAAGGACCGACCACCCACGGACAGGAGAAATCTACCAAGTACGATCCCTGTTTCTTCAGACTGAAAGTGCCAGCCAAGCGGAGCCACACAGTGACTTTGAAGGCGCCGCAGAATTTCAAGCTATGCTTCTGGTAACAGTGCTAACAGCGCTAGGAAACTGCAGTAAATCCTTAACATGTGCAGTAACAGCAAAATTAATGTTTGAGTGAAAGAACACGACAGTATTCGGACTGAATGTCTGGTTGTCTGCTATGTTCAAACCAGTTTGGAGATCAAAAATGAACAAGATTCCTTAGCTAAATAACGAATTGGGAGTGCAAAGCACAGAACGACAAAATTGGTTTGACACACCAATTCTGGAAAATAAAACTGTCCCTTATATGTAAGCAAAATAAATGTGTTGCATCACTATTCATTTTGTTCCGGATGATGTCGTCCTTTTCATTACATACACTAGTTAAAGTGGCCGTATATCTGAAACAGAAGGTGGCAGTCTTCGCCTGAACACTTCGGTAACATATCGCTGTCAAGCAGAACTTGCTCATTTCATTGACATTATACCTGGAGAGTCACTTGTTGATATCAAATTTTTAATGAATGTAGCTGCATACAGGAATATGTCAAAACATTGGCCTTCCATTTAATGCCTCGAACATAGTTCCATTTAGTATTTAAGTCTTGAAAAGTTAAACCAAATAACATTACATGGCACGTCTATGTATAGTAACCATATAATTTACGCATATAATTTAGGTATGAAATCGCACGTAAAATTTTGTTAGTCAACCAGAAATAATAATTTTGCAATGTACTTATCCTGAAAGAGAAGTTGAGATAAGAAAAAAAAACTACAGGAATAAGCGACAGCCAATAAGAGTAGAACAAGTGCGAGGTCTTAATAAGAAAACAGGAATCGAAAGCAGGGCGTGAAATACTACCCACCCCACCCCCCGCCGCGAGGTCTCAGCTAGGGAGGAATCCTTGTCTCCTTCTCTCCTACCGATTTATTTAAAACGCATAAATGCAGAGCAGCGCCGCTTTCTATGGGTCTTCACTGCGCTCACTGAAAGGTAAGCCATTTCCCCGCTGGTGCGCCTGCCTCCTGCTAATTACACTTGATACCGTTATTTGTTAAACACTCACCTTTTACCTTGATCCACTCCAAACTCCAAACACATTTTGCTGAAAGTGATTCTGCTTCTAAACGTCTAGGAGGAAACTTTAATTTTTATCAGCACTTGCAAAGTATAAAATATATAATAATAAAATAAAAATATATCAGCGAGTTGTAAAACGTTTCATGATGTTATGATTATGTCCTGATCGTTGTAGCTCAGTTAATTTCTTTATAATTCACTAGGGTTTTGATGTTTATGGTCCACTTGTCATTTTTTCTGAACATTTTGTCGTTTCTCAATCGGTTGTCCCTTGCTTCCTGACTCACAGAACTTCCTGCACGGAAACTGAGCAAAAATAACCTGCAGACAAGTTATATCCGTTTCTGCTGGCCAGAGACAATACTGCATTTACTTCGTTTTCTTAACCGCGTAAAATTCAGCTCGACGGTGGCGACGAGCACCTGCAAACCGACAACAACGAAGCCCCATTACGCGCGATAGTTTTCTTTCTGCAGTGTCCTAACACGCCGTGTGTGAGTGTAATTCCGCTTTTTATAAATAGATTTACGACATCAGTGTTAAGCGTACAACGTTCCCAAGCACTGCACGATACGGGGATTTATAAGTCTCATAAGATTATTTATATGTAGGGCGTGGAATATGCACTGAAATTAAATTAAATGATTATTTCCCACTTGTACACGAACGAGTCAGATTTTTTTAGTTTTCCATCGTCACATCCTGCCCTTCTTTGAGATTATATATATATATATATATATATATTACACACACACACACACACACACAGACACACACAAGGGAATGGAAGAGAGTTCTAACATTGAAATCTGGGGAGCCGGTGTGCCGAATCCAGGTGTAGAGGCTCCGTTTCGAGCTTTTCTTTGCACCGTGTCTCACGGAGAACGAGCTGCTGATGTAAAGAAAACCATCTGTGTGCATGTTAAAGAATTGTACTTACAAGAATTAAACGTGCAGCTTTTGTTTTCACATCTACAAAGGATTAAAGTGTTCCTGAGAAAAGTACCAAATCCCAGCCATTCCAGCTGGGGAAGCTGATTTCGGTTTATCTCTCTCACGTTCTACATCACACTCTCCCCCCCCCCCAGATAATACCTGTTATGGAACAAAACGTCTGTGATGATGACCACCCAGTAGTATTCAGAGAGCAGAACCGTGGGAGGAGAAGGAAAATGAAAGCATTCACCTCCAGTAACTTTAAAGCAATGGACATGATAACCGTTGAGTTTGTGATGCCCAACAGTACCAAGACTGGGAAAGGCCTGGATTCCCTGCAGCTGGACGTGGCTGGGATTTGCACTGTGGAGCAGGTGAAGACCCAGGTGTGGATGAAGGCCATCACCACTAACCTGTGCTCAGAGTTTTATCAGAAGTACTCCCCTGATGACTGCATCCTGCTCTACCAGAAGAAGGGGAACTGGTATGAAATTTATGACAAGCATCAAGTGTTCCAGACCCTGGACTGCATATGCTACTGGAAGACACTGAAGAAGGATGTCGGCAGAATTCATATGACCACCAGACCACAGCTTACAGATGAGTCTATTCAGTACCAAAAGTATCTGAATTACCTGATTGGATATGATGTCACCGACGTGAGCAACGTGCACGATGATGAGTTGGAGTTTACCAGGAGGAAGCTGCTCACTCCTCGCAAAAATGAGTTGTTGACCAGAGACCCAAAACTCTATTCAATGGACCCCTGGGTAACATCAAAGCCCCTCCCAGAGTACCTCTTGAGCAAAATCAGCAAAAATCACATTCTTCTTGTGATACACAGAAACACGTCCAGTCTTACCGTGAAGGTGTCCATCGATGACACGCCAATCCAGGTTCTTCAAAGCTTCTTTACCAAAATTGCAAAAAAGAGGGCCTTGTTTGATATTCCAGATGAGGTTAGTGAGTCCGAATTTGTTTTGAGGGTTTGTGGTAGAGAGGAGTACATCTTTGGGAACAATCCCATCAAGGACTTCTACTGGATTAGACAATGTCTGAAGAACGGAGAGGAGATACACCTGGTTCTGGAGGCACCTCCTAATCCAGAGAAGGATGTGGTCCACAAGGAGGACTGGTCCCAGGTGGATATGTGCACAGGCTTGGCTGCCTCCCATGAACAGTTGACAATTGATGCGAAAGACCACGATAAAGTTTTTACCATCTCCCTTTGGGACTGCAACCGAAAGTTCCGTGTGAAGGTCCTGGGAATTGATATCCCCACCCTCCCACGTAATTCTGAGCTGATCGTTTTTGTAGAGGCAAGCATCTTTCACGGACAGCAGCTTCTGGCCCAAGAAAAGACATCTCCCAAACCATTCACAGAGGAAGTTCTTTGGAACACCTGGCTGGAATTCAACATAAAAATCAAGGACTTGCCCAAAGGAGCACGACTTAGTCTGCAGGTGTCATGTGGAAAAGCCCAGACACAGACCCAGGCTACCAAGGGGCCCTATTCAGACTGCCCCAGCTATGAAGGCAAAAGCAAAAGCCGCCTGCTTTATTACGTAAACCTTCTCCTGGTGGACCATCGCTCATTGCTTCGACAGGGTGAGTACGTCCTACACATGTGGAAGATGCCAGAAAAGAGCGAGGACCTCGGCAGCATCAATGCTGACAAGCTAACCTCAGCCACCAACCCTGATAAGGCTGGCTCCATGGCTATAGCCATCATGCTGGAAAAGTATGGCTATCCTGTTGCCTTACCCATGAGTCCAGAGCCCCCAGAGTCCCCAGAGGGAGCAGAAGATGAGAGGGGATTGAGAGAGATGCCCAGCCATTTGCGGAAACAGCTGGAGCAGATAATGGCCACTGACCCACTGTACCCGCTCAACCCAGAAGACAAGGAGCTTCTCTGGCACTTTCGGCAGGAGTGCCTGAGGATCCCTAAGGCTTACCCCAAGTTTCTAGGCTCAGTAAAGTGGGGAAACCAGGAGGCTGTGATGATCACATACCAGCTTCTGGTAAGGAGTTTCACTTGGGCACAGAGCCCACTGGATGTGGGGCTTGCCATGCAGCTCCTGGACTGCCACTTCTCCGATGCCATCGTGCGTTCCCTGGCCGTCAAGAAGCTGGAGAAGCTGGGCGATGATGATGTCCTGCGGTACCTGCTGCAGCTGGTGCAGGTAGGAACCCATCCAGCCTGTCGAGCCTCACGGTATCCCAAGATGATCACACTTCCTTATGATTTTAGTCCTACAGCCATGGAACGACTTCATTGAGGATATTTTTTGCTGAATTTTAACAGATTCTCAGACGGAATCACATCACTCCACACAAGCTATCCCTCTAAAAGGTTATTAATGGGTTTCTGTTGAGGATCCCCAACTTTTGTGACAGAGTTTGCGGCCACAACTGTTACACCGTGTTTGTTTCACACCAAAATTAGACACTTGAGTGATATTACATGAAAGGTTGTTTAACGTATACTGCAACTGTTCCAAACTGCAGATTTACGTGTAGATCCTCCTGCATTACCTGTTGTTGTACAGGCACACTCAGTTATGCAGTTTACATACATTTGTGTCACAGATGCTATGAGTCTTATAGTGGGTTTTGCATATGACATGTGATTTGTGAATCAAATAACGCATTTGCATTACAAACAACAGCAGCCTTCTTGTAAATATTCAAATCACCTTACTTGTCATTCTGGGAGAAGTAAAGAACTCTGGGAACAGCAAACATGTAGTTCTATGATAGCCGTGTGTCACGATTCATCGTGAAATATGGGTCTGTAAGCTGCCAGAGTCATCAGGAATCGCGTGAGACGTGAGCAGCCTTCCTCATTCTGTCTTGTCCTGTTTGTCCTTCTGTAGGCTGTAAAATTTGAGCCGTACCATGACAGCGCCTTGGCCCAGTTCTTGCTGAAGCGTGCCCTAAGAGTGAGTACTGGTTGTTTCCGGGAATCTTTTGGCTCCTGTTTATATAAAATATTAGTCCACAGAATGTGTAAAATACAGAACCTAGCCAAGTATGGTGCTCCGGTACCCTCAGAGCCCAATATAACACCGAGCCTGTGACGGTATATCCTGCGTGCAGAGCAAGCGCATCGGTCACTTCTTGTTCTGGTTCCTGCGGAGCGAAATCGCCCAGTCCATGCACTACCAGCAGCGCTATGCAGTCATCCTGGAGGCCTACCTGCGCGGCTGCGGCGAGGCCATGCTCCAGGACTTTAAGAAGCAGGTGGAGATGACGGAGGCCCTGCAGCAGGTCACCCGCGAGATCAAGGCCATGTCCGCAGAGAAATACGACGTGTCGGTGCAGGGTGAGTGCCGCTCCTACACAGCCGGGTCACTCCTGACTAAAGATGGGATATTCTGACCTTATTTGGCGGGGTCTTCAGCCACTGTATTTGTCTCCACCCCAAAAAAATGTTATTCTAGATCCATTTAGCAATTTTTTTCTTGTACTTTTGTACACATTTCATACAAATTTTATAGTCTGGGACGGGAGTGGCCTTCCTGAATTTCTTCAGATTGAAAGTGGCAGCCATACTGGGAATTGAGTGTCAAACTATAGAATCACCCCTGACTCTGAATATTACTGTGCAAGTATTAATGACTTCGTGCAACCTTTTTACAGTTAATTATTCTATTTAAACAGTGCTGTACTTGGATGTATATGTAATTTATTGATTAAATGACTTGGGGCGTGTATCTGTAGGGATTACATGAAGTCTGTTCTGACCCTCGGGGAATGACAGTTGTTTTCCAGTTGAGACAGAAGCTTGAGAACCTGCAGTCATCGGGACTGCCGGAGAACTTCAAAGTGCCGTATGACCCCGGCTTGCGGGCGGGGGCATTGGTGGTGAGTCGAGCTACCTCTGCCCACCTGCTCTGCTTGCTCTCTGTCGCTCTCCCTCACCGCTCGCTTCCTCACCTACTCACGGCTGTCTTTCTTGAACGTTGCCCTTTACTCGAGCCTGTGTGTTTGGGGACGCATGCAACCCCCGCTCTCTGCTCCCCCCGCCCGCAGATCGAGCAGTGCAAGGTGATGGCCTCCAAGAAGAAGCCTTTGTGGCTGCAGTTCCGACGGGCCGACCCCACCACGCTCTCCAGCGATACCATCGGCATCATATTCAAGGACGGGGATGACTTGCGCCAGGACATGCTGATCCTACAGGTGAGTCTAGTGAAGTGAGTTTCAAAGTTAACATTTTTAACTACAGTCAAACAAATCTGCTTTGTTGCTCATTAGATTCTGCTGATAATGGAGTCTATATGGGAAGCGGAATCCTTGGATTTGTCATTGTTACCTTATGGCTGTATTTCAACTGGCAATAAAATAGGTAAGAAATTTGCCTGTAAAATACTCCTGGGTGATACCATTCTTTTAAAGTAGGGGTTCCCAACCAGCCATTTATCCCGTTCATGGTTTGTAGAGCACTGTTTTGTTTTTTTTGTTTTTTTTTTTTTACAACCCCTGATGTTCACATGTTCTGTTAACATCTTAAATAAATGGAAACGATTAAACATTCTATTTGCGATGAACTCCGATAGCCGTGATATTTATGCAGAAAGTAAACCAGTCTGCAGACAAGGCTGGGAAGGCCTATGTTAAAGGGTTAATCTCTAACAAGAGATACCATGAAGCGATTGTAGCTTTATAAGTTTATGGGAAATGTTCTTCTCCAGGGATGATTGAGATAGTGAAGGATGCTACCACCATTGCCACCATCCAGCAAAGCACTGTGGGAAATACAGGCGCCTTCAAAGACGAAGTTTTGAACCAGTGGCTTCGGGAGAAGTGTCTGACCGAAGAAATGGTACGTGCCTTCTGAGGGGGTGAAGCCTGGCTTCCCCAATCGGGATAAGTATTCTTGCCCAAGAGGAAGGAAGGGAACATCCAGCTGCTTCCTGGCAGACTCTCAGCACGGTTGGGCTGCAGCCACCAGACAAAGGCGCTGCTGAACCCGCAGCTAAAAGGCAGTGCTCTTCGATCAAATGTGCATTCATTACGGGGTATAGATCTGTACAAATATATACCAGTAATTGAAAACTAAATAACTGAATACAAGCTCATCCTATCATTAAATGTACAGTATTGTACAAAAAAGTTTTACATTGACTTGATTAAGATATGTCATTAAACTCTGTATGCGATGTTTACGCTCGTGATCACTACAGAGACTGGAAGAGTAACTCGGTAGATGCTGCCATAGACCGGCATCAGTAGAAAGTTTTCTATGGCTTATCGCTAATCCAGGAACAGATCAAAGTTTGATGACTACTCACTGTACTTCTCTATCGCACCGCTGAAAAATCAAAAATATCATAAGTTGAACCATCTTAAAGCAAGTAGCATCTGTACTTTAATAGACATCTCCTGATGTTTCCTCTTCTTTCCCTGCGCCCCCAGTTTGAACAGGCCGTAGAGAGATTCGTCTATTCCTGTGCGGGATACTGTGTAGCAACATTTGTCCTGGGGATTGGAGACCGACACAACGACAACATCATGATCACCGAATCGGGTACAGAGCTCTCCTTCCCGAATCTCCCCGTATCCTTGTTCGGGGTTGGAAACACTGGGACACCATGACTTGTCCTGACTTATCAGAATGAACGTCTTTCCCGGTGCAGGAAGCCTTTTCCACATCGACTTCGGACACATCCTTGGAAATTACAAGAGCTTCCTGGGCATAAGCAAGGAGAGGGTCCCATTTGTTTTGACACCGGACTTCCTGTACGTCATGGGTACCACGGGGAAGAAGAGCAGCCCCCACTTCCAGAAGTTTCAGGTACAGAAGAGCTTCATTTCTGGAGCGTCAAATGGCTCAGATGCATGTTTCCATGTAGAAGTTTCCTTTCGGCAAGACCTTGCTAAGGTCTGCAGGTTCACTCTTCATTAAGGCCCTCCCAGGTTCTCCCATGATTGGTTTAGAATAGTCATGCATGTGTTTGTGTGACGGGAACATGCCGAGGTCTCCATCTCGTTTCTCCCCGCATTAGGATGTCTGCGTGAAGGCCTACATGGCCCTCCGCCACCACACCAACATGCTCATCATCCTCTTCTCCATGATGCTGATGACCGGCATGCCACAGCTCACCAGCAAGGAGGATATCGAGTACATCCGCGATGCGCTTACCGTCGGCCGCTCCGAGGACGAAGCGCAGCGCCACTTCCTGGACCAGATAGAGATCTGCAGGGACAAGGGTTGGACTGTACAGTTTAACTGGTTCCTGCACCTAGTACTGGGCATCAAACAAGGCGGAGAAAAGCGGTCAGCCTAGCATTCCCACTGAAGGTGCACCTCAGTCTCACTTACGCCACCCACGCATCTGGGGACATGGGGATGCTTGCGATGACTATAGTACTCCTACCAAGTAGTGAAAATTAGACTTTTCAATGTCTTACTTCGAAACTGGGGGGCGGCATGGTGGTGCAGTGGTTAGCACTGTCGGCTCACACCTCTGGGACCCGGGTTTGAGTCTCCGCCTGGGTCACGTGTGTGGAGTTTGCATGTTCTCCCCATGTCGTC
>JAODJX010000065.1:34465330-34497580 GCA_026776945.1 Isichthys henryi
CCGCCCAGCATGCTGACATTATAGAGTGGGCTTGCTTGCTAAGGGCAAGATGTAAACTGTGGTCAAGGTCAAAGCCAAAGTCTATCAGTGAGTGAGTTATCTGTGCAAGCCTCATGTGAGTCGGCAGATTTCCTGTAATCAGTCCGTGGTTTAATTACTGTAGTCCTACAGTCATGCTCCAAAGATGTATATCATATGTAGCTTTTATTTCCTGGGGAACAGGAACAGATGTCCCAACTTCTGGATGCCATGTTTGAGAAGCTTGTAGAGGCTGGGGAACATATCATAGATCAGGATGATGATGGTGATAACTTCTACGTCATCGAAAGGTGGGACTATCAGAACCGCTCTGGTTTGGTCGGTAGATCTCTTTCCGCTGGGCAGACACGAAAACATCAATGCTAGTCTTTATCCATCTTTAATCATAATTTCAACTTCAATATTTATTGGTGGGATGGTGTGGCACTAAAAAGTGTTAAACCACCCTGCTGCCTTTTTCAGGGGAACGTTCGATATCTTTGTGAAGGTCGATGGTGTGGAACGTTCTGTGGGGTCATATGACAACCGTGGGAGTTTTGGGGAACTGGCACTCATGTACAACACCGGCAGGGCTGCTACCATCGTGGCTACCTCTGCTGGAGCCCTCTGGTGCCTGGTGAGTTCACACTCATTCCCTCACATGGTCAAAAACAGACATCTGACACCATAATATTCACAGAGTGCTGCTTCTTTAAGAACGATGCTGGAAACGGAATGAGGAAATGATCGTACACTGAAATATGCAAGACAGCACATTTTAGCACAAAGGCGAATACAAGTTTCACCGAAACATATCGAGACTTGGAGGACGCGTTCCTTTTCGGGATTGTTGTTTCTGGGACGCCATTCAAAAATAGACTTTTGTACGGTTTCGAGACCATTTGTGAGGTTTGCCGCACCATCATGAGATGTTTCATAGTTTGTGCTGAACACACTCGACAGCGTAGGCAGGATTTCTTGTTAGAGACTACCTATCTTTGATTTTATTTCTTCCCATGGCGTCACTGGGATACGATCGCTTTTGCATATAGCATCGACGTTAGCTAGGGAGGAGAGTCAGAAGAGCGGAGCTAACTAGCCGGTTAGCAGAACATGCTGCTTCAGCATCCCCTAAAGAAGGAACCTCATAGGACCCCATGCAAATATGTAGTTTGAGTGGTGAACACCCATAGCATACTACATGTGGATTTCACAATGCAGGACAGACTTACGTTCAGGAGGATCATCGTGAAGAACAACGCCAAGCGGCGGAAGACGTACGAGGCGTTCATCGAGACTCTTCCGCTCCTCAAGTCGTTGGAGGTCAGTGTCGCTGCCTACGCTCGGTACTCTTAAAACTCCATCCTGTATTTTAGGAGAAGGGGGGTGAAAACGCAAACGCATGAAATGCTTGTCATTTATTTCTGACACAGCCGTCGGAGAGAATGAAGGTTGTTGATGTGCTGTCCACCAAAGTTTACAGAAGCGGAGAACAGATCATTTCTCAGGTTACGTTCACACATTCTGGCAACTTGGGCGCTCGCTCACATTGTGACGCCGTTGCATAATTTGCGCCGATTGATGCCATGGACCCAGTTGGGCTCCAGAGCCTGCCAAGCGGCGCTAAATGCTAAGCTGTCAGCGAGAGTGCGAAATGTGACAGTTTGTGTCCTCATTCAGGGAGATACAGCTGATTGCTTCTACATTGTGGAGTCTGGACAAGTTAGAATAACCATGAAAAGAAACCAGGTAGGACTGACCTTAGCCTTGAATTGTGGTCGTTAATGTTTGATGTCTGAATGTGCTATAGGTAGCATAGTGCTCACAAGGTCTGAAGGCCTGGGGAATATTTTGCATGGAGGATTTGGTACACAGCACCAAAAATTAAACCCCGAAATTCACAGCTAAAGGTTTTCTTTTCAGTTACAGATTATGCTCAGGTAAGACCGCTTGCAGCTATTCTGTTAACACACTGTGTTCTATCACATGGTGGTTTTATGGCTATCCGACATCTTCCAGTCGAAGAAGGACCTTGAAAACGGAGAAGTAGACATTGCCAAATGCTCCAGAGGACAGTACTTTGGGGAACTGGCACTGGTCACCAACAAGCCTCGAGCCGCATCAGCATACGCTGTAGACAACGTGAAATGCTTAGGTACTGACACATTAGTCTGTTCTCAAAGGGTTCTCCTCAGAGGGTTCGTCTTAATACCCTCCTTACATGCTCACCTTGTCTTCCGAATGCGTGTGCCTTATGCCTTGGTGTCGTGTGTCTTTGATCTTCACAGTGATGGATATCAAGGCCTTTGAGAGGTTGCTGGGCCCCTGCATGGACATCATGAAGAGGAACATAGCGAACTATGAGGAGCAGCTAGTCACCTTGTTTGGAAGCCAAACGGACACTGAGGACGAAAACCTATGAGTGCTGCCGGCACAGGCAAAAACGGAGGAACCACCGCTAGCAAGAAGGGCGAGCGGTGAACTTCCTGTAACCAAGGATTCTCCTGTTGTCATCTTTGGATGCACAAAATCCAAAACAAACAATAAATATTTTGAGGCATTGCAGCCATATTATATTGGCGCACTTCCAGACGGGAAGAGGGAATGCTTCAATGGATGGTCACTGCTGCAATGATCTCCAGTGATTTCCTGCGTGACGTGGCATCAAAACAGTGTCAATACAACTCCGGAGTGTTACTCTTTTCCACCTATAGTCATCTATTGCTCTGATTTACCTCACTGATTTAGTATTACTACTTAAATCCACTCCTACCCAATACCAACAGTGTTAAAAAAATTGACAAATACTGTTAAATCTTGTTAATGTCCTGTTAATTCTATTTTAATGTGTTTCATTAAAAAAAGAAGAAAAAAAAACAACTTTCCTTCACGTAAAACCACAAAGGTAGATTTATACATTTAATAAGCCATCTTTGATGCCACGTGAGACTTAATATTCATTATATAACATCATATTACATAACTTGCTCATGTAATTTAAGACATGCCTTGAGTTATTTTTCATGCCTCTAGACTGTTCGGTGCGATTTTTACTGCCCGTGGCGTACTTGATGGCTGTGTGACATATCACAGTTGCCTGAGACACGACGAGGCTTCCTATTGTTTCTCTGGCAAAAGTATGCTTTTGATATAATTACCTCTGTGACTGTTCAACATAAAATTGGCATAATCGCAAAAACAGGAAACGTGCACTTTTTTCTCCATCGCATTTTAGCTTTAGCGTCAGCTTACACGGTGGACATTTGCCCAGAGCATCCATGCACGCTATACTTGAATTTTGAATTATCCTCGGTTCATTTAGTATGAATTTTAAGTGAACATTTAAAATGTGCTTACAAGGTCCGTGGCTTTACCTCACAGTTAATTTGCCTTTTCGTATCAGGTTCTCATAAATGTATGTTTGGTCTAGAAACCGGCAACTCGCATCCATTTAACACCCCCATGACGAAGTGTAGCAATCCGCTGAATATCATTTTAGGTTTTCGCTCATTTACTGGGTTATTATTGCCTACCTCTGCGAACTGATACCAACACCTTTGTTGCTGTCGCTGTTCACGCAAACTCCTTTCTGGACAAGCATCTGTAATTCATTGCTTTGTTATGTAACTATATTATTTAATGTTTAGAGTGTAGCCTATTTAAACAGCATTGTATGATTAATGATGATCTTTTTAAAGTTGACTACCCCCATTTCTATATATGGAATACTGTAAAAATCCCATGATTCCAGATTGTGTTAACAGCCCTTTCCCCTGTAATCTTTAAAGGTCTAAAGACTTGAGTGCCGGGATATTTTCAATATTATACCGTTTGATTATATTGGATTTTCATTACAATAAAATGCGGTTTTCTAATAAAACGTTGGTGATCCTATATTTAATAGTCTAAATCAGCTGAATCGCTTAATTGATCTTAGAAGCACTGGCCACTTAGAACTATACATGCAAACAAAAATGGGAAAAAAAAAAACACACAAGAACTAAAAACACGAACATGGTCGAGGTAACCCTTAACAGATCATCGTTTGTGTAATTTCCCAATGTGGCGTAATACTTGCAGTCAATTCCATTTTCGGGGTCTTTAATAATAAATTAATCTGGGGGAGTGGCTTAGCCTTTTGACCATTTAACGGCAAATGAACGATGACTGACATAAAATAAAGCCAATGAACGTGAAGAAAGACAAACACCTCCAACGGCATCATGCCGCTCAGCCAATTGCTGGAAAGCACTCCTGTATATTGACATCTGACCAAACCAATAAGGTTTCCGGTTTGCAGTAATTGTTCCCTCCTTTTGAGAGAATGTCACAGATTCTGTAATGGCGACGGGTTTGGTAAGTAACTAGGAAAGTTAGAAACAAACAGAAACAAAACGATACAACTAAGAGAAACGAACTCTTCTATAAGCAGTGGACTTGTGTCGGATAAAAGCGGAAGACTGACACTGATTGCATCGACTGTCATTGGTGACGCTTGCCATAATGTCATTTTAAGATTTGAGTTTGTGTTCTTTTGTGCTTCGTAATGTTAATGGTTTTAAAGAAACTCACCATCGCTTATAATTCGGACGCAGCTGCCACTTTCAGAAAGTATTGTATCCCGTTCATTCATTTACCGTTGTGTTTGACAGGTGGACGTAGACCGTCAACTTCATTGTGCGTGTTTGTCGTCTTACTCGTTTAAAAACTACATGTTTTTAAAGTTGTGTGTTGTTGTGCTTCCTCGGTTAACAAAACGATTACGCGTCTTTCAATATCGGGAGAACTTCGCAGTTAATTCATCGCCAGTCTTTTGTCAAAAGAGCTTGTCACTGCTATTTTTATGTAATAAAAAAATGAAAATAATTGGAACTGAACACGGACTCAATGAAAACAGATGTTGCGTCCGAATTCATTTAGAATGCAGTAAACGAATAAAACTTTTTCCAAAAATAAAACACTCTCTCAGAACAAAAGACGCACGCTCATTAATATCGTGTCATTAACCGTGTGCGGTTCGCCCGTCTACACCTTATTGTATGAGAGAGACGACGGGCTGTATCGTCATTGACTAGTTTTTGTTACGCAGTGCTGAATGAATGACCGGAGGGGCGCATGCGTGAGCCTCGCGTTTATAAACAGGGCTCGCGTGCTGAGTCACGTGATGGCCTCTGCCTGCCATAAGGTGGTCTTCAATTTTTTAAAATGCATCATTAAAAAATTTAAATAAAATACAAAATCATCTTAATGTGCCCTGTCAGTTGTTTGTAGACCGGTATATATTTTGACAAGACCAGAAACTTTTCAAGAATGCATAATTCATTGCTAAAGTTTACATGTTAGACGGCCATTCCTACCGTTGTTTACTCTAACATTATGTAACCCCCAACCCATACGAATGACCTTTCTGGCGCCGGGATTGACTGTTTATGTAATCACTCACTATACTGGCATGGCCTCACATTACTGCCTGCCCTTGTCTGACATGGCTGTCGGCTAGGACAGAGGTTTTTCTGTGGTTGCTGCCAACAACTACGGCTGTCGTTGCAGTCACAGTGCAATATGGTGTGGGAGGTGAAGCCTCAACAGGTTCCTGACAGAGAGCGAACCCAGCTGGTAAAAGTGCAGGACGGCACAAGGACAGACATACCAGAGTGCGAAGGGGACCTGCAACGCTCACCTGGACGAGAGGAGTGTGGTAAATATTAGAAGATACTCTCAGCTGGTCACACAGACACACAGAGACAACTGTAGTGAGATAACCAACCAGCTGACTGAACATGGGTGGGGTTAGAAGTATCTTAAAGGGACAGGTTCCAATTTCATGATTTCAAGTTCCTGGACATCCTGTACCTTGGTGGTGCTCTTTCCTGTTCCTCTCAGATGATCTGCCAGACCTAAAGGAGGTCCAGGAAAGCAGAGAATCACCAGAGGTGTTCCAGGTCGCAGCGGGAGTGTCCCACCACGAGCAGCAGTGGGACGCCCCCAATGCTGGCTGGCTGACAGAGCTAGCTAACATCGCCACGAGCCCCCAGAGCCCCCTTCTGCAGGGCCTCACCTGCGAAAGGTCAGCGCACTCTTCATCTGATCCTGTCCCATTTTGCACAAACCCTGGGAAAGGCTTCCCTACAGTACCCTAACCCATCATCTGATATGCCGTCAGTCCCCTCCACATTCAGTTGAGAGCCCAGGGTCGGCCAATCCTTGGAGCAGTTGGGGTTAAGAGCCTTGCTCAGGGGCCCCAATGTTGAAATCAGTCTGCCAACCAAAGGATTTGACCTGGTGATCTTCCGATCGCAGGCACAGAGGCTCAGCTCAGAGAGCGAGACACTCAGGGGTTAAATCAGAATCAGAGAGGAGGGGCGGCCCCATCAGGTACAGAGCAGGGTGGGTCCTGAAGAAGCCGCTCTGTACTTTAGTTTATTAGTTATCATATGTATTTATGATCACACTCTTGGTCATCACTACATTTGAAACGCCATCCTGAAAACAGCCAGAAACGATTTAAACTCCTTCACTCTTACGTCCCAGTCCTGCAAATCCATAACCCTACTGATACACCCTCCCTCTTGTGTCAAAGCAGATCCTCCTCTGTCCACATCTTCAGCACCAGCAACAGTTTACATTCCTACGCTCGCATGCCCCCAGCCCCCAGCAGCACGCCGAGGTCGTCTCGGAGCCAACGGAAGTCACGGATGCGAACACGGGTATGATCCCTTACCCTGCCAGAATGACTGGCCCGGCTAGCACGTATGACTGACCCTAAAGTGACCCGTATAGTTGCCTGATCTGACACCATCTCTATACTGGCCAGGCAAGTGGAGTGAGGGACCCTGGGGCTTCCTGTACCCCATCGCCGTCAGGTGACAATGACATGGGCTGGTCCCATTCATGGCCCTCTGCAGTTTGGCACTGTTTCCTGAAAGGTAGGTACCTTATTCTGTCTGGCGAAATCCATAAACTCACTCAAGGTTTCCCCCCTACGTCTGATTTGTGCAAAATTCAGCAATCATTTGATGGATCTATAAGCCGTCTTTCTGCAGAAGCCACTCGCCAAGGCCTCTGGTTACGAACGGGTAGCTTTAATGTCTAATTTACCACCTAATATTTAGCATGAAGGAATTGGGTCCCCCTGCTGATGAAATATTGGTATGACACCCCCCATTGCATTCAAGCATGTTACAGCATCATAGCTGCTGAAAATTTTCAAGGGAGGTACATTCTCACTGGTCGGGAATAGCACAGGAGTGGGGGTGCAAAGGCTGTGTTTTTAGTCAGCAGCATTTAGAAAAGGAGTGATTAACCTGTGGGTGGGCTGGTGTCCTCCCCAGGCACACGACTCTACTTCCACAAGGGGCCTAGCGAGGGGTGGCAGGTTGCTGAGGACTTGGGGAGCCAGAGAGAGGAGCCGGGCGCTGAGTGTGACTGCAGGAAGGTACGACCTTTGAGGAAGGAGAGAAACAACGTGTGAACTTCAACAACTCATTGTTTTACCTGCCTTCCCTAAACGGTCTAAATGCCATCTACCCCATTTCTGTTTGAAGGAAATGATTTCATATGTTGCACATTTGAGTCTCTTTGGGGGAACTGAGAGCCATTATGAATGTAACCGTCTTAATCAGAGCTCAGATGTTTCAAATGCCAATTCCCGCCCAAGTCCTTTGAAGAGAGGTAAATCAATCTAATTAAACATCAGGGCAATGTTCTGTATCGGTGAGCCCTGAAAGAAAGTTCCGTAATGGTCTCGGCGCAGGAGTCCTGCTCAGCGGTCTCCATCTGTCTTTGGTACAGGGGCAGTAACCCTGGGCTGGGGGGTGTAAGATGTCCCTGTCAGTTCTTACCTGTCCCCTGCTGCCTTTGTACCCCTGGCCAGCGTCTCTCTGTCTGGGTGTTGTTCTGCAGAGCTACGGTTCTGAAGGCCTGAAGCTTGTGGCCCACGAGGAGACCGTGTCTTTCGGCCAGTCGGTCCTGAAATTGACCTTTGACCCCGGCTCGCCAGAGGACGGCCTCTTGACTGCCGAATGCCGACTGGATCACCCCTTTTACGTCAGAAGTAAAGGTAACAGCAGTGTTAAGCTATTAAAGTACTAAACTATTCAAGTAGTAAAGGACTTTAGACCATCCACCAAATCTGCACCCTTACCAGTTATAGATAGTTAAGGACCCGTCTTTTTCATAAAATGGCCGATTACCTCTGTCTGTATTAACACTGGCAAAGCCCCTTACAGCAACTGTACATATATGTTATTTTTTTTTGTATTTGGCTTTTACTTAGTTTCACTTTTAGTCTATTTGGCTTTAAATGCTGGCGCATCGAGACTCACGCCCCACGGCTCGCCCCGGCGCGGCATCCCCGCTCAGTCACCCCTCCCCCTTGCCCACAGGTTGGTCCTCTTTCTACCCAAGTCTCACCGCAGTACAGCATGGTATCCCCTGCTATGAGCTGCGCCGGGGAGACCTGTGCCTGCAACCTGGGCACCCAGATGCTGTCAACGGTGATGACTCAATCGTCTTCGACACCTTCAAGAGGTGGGCGGCCTGGGGCTTGGGTTTGGGGGTCATGTTGGAGGGGTCCCACGCCTTTCCAGAGAAGATGCCCGATTCTCCCTGCATTGTGTGTGTATGTGTGTCTGGATGGTCTGGGCTTCCCCGAGGATTGGATTGGGAAGCACTGGTTTGGGTTAAAGTCCTTGCACATGAGCTGGGCACCACCAACGTTGTAACACCCTCTCTCGGCATGATGTGAAGCCTCCTTCTACCTGCCCATCTTCCAGTTACGCTTTCACTCCTCTGGATTCGTCGGCTGTATATGTGCTGAGCAGCATGGCCCGCCTGCGCAGAGCCTCACCGTCCAGTGAGGGCGCCATCACCCCTCTCGCTAACAAGATGGAGGAGGGTTCAGAGTCTCCCAGCACATCACCATCCTCTGCCAAGAGCCACAGCTCAGGGATGGTCGGCAGGGCCACGCCCACCAAATGCAAGCGGCCAATGAATGCCTTTATGCTGTTTGCCAAGAAGTACAGAGTGGAATACACCCAGATGCACCCAGGGAAAGACAACAGGTTTGTTTCCCAGAATCTCTTCATCAGTTTCGGCTTTTCATCTGTTAAGTGGCACATGTCTTGCTTCAGGGGAAGTATCCTAATGAACCGTCCCCGACACCTTGCCACTGGTGTCACACGACCGCCAGGATCCCAAGTGAACATATCTCCTTACACGCAGTCAGAACATTTTAGGGGTGTGACAAGTGCAACATCCGCCCACAGGGCCATCAGCGTGATCCTGGGTGACAAGTGGAGGAAGATGAAGAACGAGGAGAGGAAGATGTACACCATGGAGGCCAAAGCCCTGGCGGAGGAGCAGAGGCGTCTCAACCCTGACTGCTGGAAGCGGAGGAGAACGAGTTCGGTAGGAAGCATGTAACCCAGGCCACGCCCACACCAGCCAATCAGTGCCCTTGTCGCTATGGCCAGCAACTATACAGGGCATCTGACGTTAATAGCTTTTATACCTATATGGTCAATAAACCTGTCCTCAGATTCTGATCCAGAGTCAGCAGGGCTGAACAGACAATTCCTGCCTCTCTTGTTGCAGGGTTCACAGCACAACTAAGTGCCGGTCCCTGCGGACAGAGCTTTCTGGAAGGGTCAGGACTCCCCTGTGATGCTCAGCAGACTTTCATATAACATCATTGATACCTTTCAGGAAAATGAGAAACAGATTTTCCGATTTTAATCCCATAATGTAATCCTGCTTTGAATATTTGTAAGTTTTAATGACCGAAACGCCTTAATCATCCAAAGCCAGTTTTCCTTCAGGTAATTTACTATTCTAGGGCTGAACCATTAGAGTTTACAGCACTCAGCGATAGAGGAGCAGTTCCTTTGTAGGGTAAAAAGGAGGAATGCTTTTCAAAAATAGAGAGAAGGGTATGATTCTTAAATATGGTAAATCCTTCTTATGGTCATCTGCAGAAAAGCCAGGGATGGGACGTAGCTTTTAACGTTAATCTGCAAGAAAGGCAGGGATGGGACGTAGCTTTTAACGTTAATCTGCAAGAAAGGCAGGGATGGAACGTAGCTTTTAACGTTAATCTGCAAGAAAGGCAGGGATGGAATGTAGCTTTTAACGTTAATCTGCAGGAAAAGCAGGGATGGAACATAGCTTTTAACATTAATCTACAGGAAAGGCAAGGATGGGATTTAGCTTTTAACGTTAATCTGCAGGAAAGGCAGGAATGGGATGTAGTTTTAACGCTAATATGCAGGAAACGCAGAGGTGGGGCATAGCTTTTAACGTTAATCTGAAGTAAAAGCTGGGAAATCACATTGCTTTTAATATTAGGAAATGCTATTTTTAACATTAATCTGCAGGAAAACGGCATAAATTCTAATGTTAACCAGCAGGATAGTGAGAAAACGACAACTTCTAACGATAATCTGCAAGAAAGGTGGAAAATGGCAAAGCTTTTAACATGAATTTCCAGGAAGCCTGGAAAATTTACATAGCCTCTAACATTCATCGCCAGGAAAGAGGGCAAGGGACGTAGCTTTTAAGGTTGGAGAAGGAATGTGGATGATGCTGTGTCTGACCTAAGGAGGTATCATACACGGACGTGACCAGAATCACGCTGCCACCCTGAGCGCTTCACTGCCCACCCAGTCACTTACGCACTTTATAAACACACATGCTGTCGATGATTTGCATCATACACCTTCAAAGCTGTACGAGACCTCGACTCTGACACGGATGGCCAAATCGTTTGCATCATGTGTGTTCTGAGAGTTTTTTTTTGATGTTTTGTCAGTAATATCATTATAAATAAAACTAAATGTGTTCCATGTCTGTGTTCCTGGCCATTTGTTAGAAGAGGAAGGATAAACATTTAAATGAACACTTTTTCATTAATGCTGTGCTCTGGTTTCTCCTTGGATCACATAGAAATGTCTAGCTCAGCCCCTTAATGTCTGAGTATAATACGACTTGCGGGTCCATCACAGTACCCTGGCAGAGCCCAACCTGCTGACGGTTTCAAAAGGATGATTTGATCCCATCAATCCACTCCATCTCCATGATACTTTCCACCCCTCCATGTCCACCCAAGCATGATTAGGGCAAAAAGATACAAGAACAGTGTAAGAGAAGATAACATTTTTCAGTTATTTAATTCAAAATCAATTTTTCCCAGAATGCCCCTGACCACAAGTCTGCATACTTAAACATAGAACCATGGTAATATTACTGCTCTTAGATAAACAATGAATACAGTATAGAATTTCCATTAAAGACCCTCTTTAGAAAAATCAATAGCTTCCATCAAAATGGGCAGATTTTAAAAACAACTGATACCAACTACTTTTCTAGTAATGCATGTTACAGTATAAAGTCAGATGATTTTAACAGTAAGTCAAGGAATTATTAAATATCACATGAATGTGTGTGGTTAACGGATGAATATGTCACTGTAGCTTTCAGTTCACTGTGTTGCAGGTTCAGCAACACAGTTTAATTGTAGCTTTTTAATAAGGATCCTCCCTTCCAGCAGGGGGCGCATTTGACCCAGGAAATGTTCCCACAGCAGTTCGCACCTACACATTCGTAGCAGCCTTCTGCAGCAGATGCAGCATTATGGGATACACAGGGGCGAATTCCTTGCCCTGTCGCGCCCTCACCTCCTGCACATAGGCCTCTAGCGCCGCCCTGTGGAGACCATACGCACATGCACACTGTTCAGCGACATCACCTTGCACAAACAAACTCACAAGCTGCCACAGAAAAAAAATCAAGTCAATACTAGACGTACACACTTCGTAAGAGGCTATGCTTAGTTCCTGCCATTTCTATTGTATTTCTCTAGAGTCTACCAGTTTGCTGAAAGAAATCTTCAACCGTGCGGCCATGTTAAGTGGTTTGTGTCTTGCAGCTGAATGCCATCCCCTCAGGCCATCACACATACTGCACCTGATCAGCGTGACCCGGTCCTTCTCTGAGGGGTGGTCATCCAGCCACTGGGAGTAGCGTGCTATGGACCACTCTGCCCTCTAGTGGAGACAAGAAAGCCCGTCAGAGAGGTTTCATTGTAGAGTGATCTTATGACAGAGCCAGAGATTGTCCAAATGTGGATTGTAGCTTCATTTACATGTGGGAGCAGTGATAGAGAGCTTGGGCAATTAGAGGTATATGTAACTGCTCATGAATGAATACACATGTATGATATTAGGGGGCGAGACTCCAGATCGGCCCCCCCATGACATACCTGGTAGGGGGACTTGAGTTCCGGGGGGGCCCGGGTGAATAGGAAGTGCAGCATAGTGCTGTAGGGGATGAGATCGCCCACGACCTGGCTGTTGGCGATCAGCTCGCTGGTCTGGAAGAGCAGTGGCCTGCGGGACAGTAAGCGGCCATGCGTCAGCAATGTTAGGGAGAAGATGGCTGGGTCAGCTCCATCCTCCCACGCTGTAAAGAGGCAGCGCCAATCAGAGGCCCTCCACGCCGCTCCAAGGTGCATTCCCCATGCCCCCCACACAGCGGTCAGTGATGTCACAACAGACACGGGGAAAATGTGCCCCGCCCCCCTCAGCTACCTGATGTGAGACAGAGGGTGACCAAAAGCTCGGCCGTGTGTTAGATGCTGTAGGGACTCATTTTGCCCACTAGAGGGCAGAGGTTCATAAGCCAGAGGAGGCACCATGAAAAACTTGATGGATGAGAGAAAACCAGTCACAGCGGGATAATCTGCCCTCCAGATACAGTATTAAAAAAAGTATGGGGAGGTGGCAAGGCACCAGTATTCACTAATGTGTAAAACAGAGTAAGAAGCAAAAAAAGGCCACCGAAAAAAATCTGTGAACGGCACCCCCTGCAGAAAGTGGTTAAAGGGGCCAAGAAATGATGGGTGAATAGATAGGGGTGAAAGGTCAAAGGGTAGGGTTGCTTGGTGACCGTTCACCTGAAGGAACGTAACAGCCGATAGGGTTTCCCCAGGTCCGAGACGCGCCTACAGAGTGGAGCCACAGCCAGCTCCATCTGAAACACAGAAATGCATTTAGTGAGCTGGTACAGGGTGGAGGGCACCGCCTTCAGGCCGCGGGAGCGCCCCCCTACCCCACACCTGCGCAAAGTCGGCCGCCAGCCGCATCTTGCCCCCCTCCCCGAGGGGGCGAAGCAGGCTGCCGTGCCGCACGAAGAGCTCGATGGCACGCTGCGCGATGGCCTCTGTGTTGTCGTAGATGAAGTCCAGGCACTGGAAGTGGCAGAAGTAGTCGCTCATGACACGCGAGATGAAGCCCTGTAGCTCCTTCATGTAGAGGGAGCAGGGAACGTCGGGCTTGGCGGAGGCGGGCAGGGACCTGCGACAGGACAGGGAGAGCGTTCTCATTGGCCCAGACGCAAGGGCAGGTCTAAAATAGTATAAAGACAGCACATTCCTATTGGCCAGATGGGGGGAGGACTTAAAATTGAATACAAGCGGTACGTTCTCATTGGCCAGACAGGGGGCAGGCATACAATGGCACACAGGCAGCACATTTTACTTGGCCAGATGGGGGGGAAGGGCTTCAAAATGAACAGAAGCAGCATGCTCTCGTTAGCCAGACGGGCGTGAGCTTAAAGGGCACACAGCCACTGGCAACTGTCATCCCAAGGTGAAGCTGGAGATCAGCCCTTGCCTTTGCATTCATGGCATGTTCCTTCCAACACATGGCAAATGCACAGCACGCCCCCTCAAACACAGGGCACGCCCCCTCAAACACAGGGTACGCCCCCTCAAACGCAAGCCATGACAGAGTAGGACGGCTCACCCAGAGAAGTCCTCCTGATGCAGAGTAATGATGATGGCCTCCACGGAATCGCTGACCGACTGGAGCAGAGGCTGGACCGCCCCGCCCATCAGGGCCTGGACCTCCTTTAACATGGGGAAAGGGACCGACTGAGGAACAGCAAACAGCACTGGGGCGATTCAGCTCAGCTCTCCCAGCCCCAGACCCAGCTTCCTCACCAATGCTAGGCCACAGTGATCTTACACATGATGCATTCAAGTGTCACTGTGATAAATCGGTGACAAATTCTATAGGGTCTTGCATAGCATCATACATAATGACAATTCTAAATGCAGTATAACGACTAATTCTCAGTCATCAGTAATTTTCACAGATGAGGGATTATTTCAGCAGTGATTTTGCCCTTCAGAGGACAGGTCTATCGTGTCGGACAGACACCTGCAGAGTCGCAGACAGGGACTGCTCCGCAGCTGGTGGAAAAGAACTCAATCCAGACACCACCTGCAAAACAAGGACAGGTCACTGGGGTCAAAGGTCGACACGCCACACTTCAGTAGGAGGGGTTTCATTTTATGACAGAGGAGAAGCTGCTGCCACACAGATAAGATACAATGATGGAGGGAAGGATATGAAGGAGCGCACAGCACGAGAAAGACCCCAATGTTAACGCTGCCCCCAGTAGGGATAGTGCCTCAGCACACAAGCCAGCGTGAGTCAGTGTGAGCGAGACGAGGCCTACCTTCTCCACAGCCTGATGCAGCCGGTACAGAGAGTTCACCACTGCCACGTTCTGCCGCTGGCCTTCAGTCAGGGGCCCGATCACCTGGCTGGCATCGCCCTGCGTACAGAGCTGTGGCAGGTCGGGGGGGTTATGAAGGAGATGAGGATCAAGAAAGGAGGGCTAGTGAAAGGAGAAGGGCACAGCTGTGTCATATTTCCCATCATGCACTGCGGTGACCCACCAGCTGCTCCGACTTGACGCAGAAGAGTTGGACCGTCTTGGCGACATTCTTGGCCACGGCGAGAGTCAGGCTGGGGTCCACGACTGCCACATTCAGCTCACTGCACAGGAGGAGGTAAAGCATGTCATGGGACAGTGCCACGTTACCAACCACGGCAAAATTAAATGGATGATGTGTCAGTAGTTATGATGCACAATTCAAGTCATTCAAAAGAGACAAAATTCCTGTAACTTTCAATTACTGTAAAATACCTATTAGCAATATGTGTAACTGAGTTTGTCATTCAGACAATTATTTAACTTGGTTAAAGAATTGCAGTCAATATTTATGGTAAAGCAGTTTAGATGAGTGACGGGAGGGGGGCAAAGGACCAAATCCCTTTTCTGAATTTTACCAAAGTAGCGCTTTAAAAATCCATTTCGGGGTGAAAATGCATGAATTTGGGGTCCCTCTATGAGCACTGCCTCTTTGGGCCCCTAACGGACCATAAAACACAGAGGAACTTCCCAGCCTCATTCCAGGTCATTTCACTGCCGATCCAGAGCCACACCCCCAGCACACCCAGACCCCCGCCCCAGTACCTGGCTATGGTCTTGATGATGCTCTCCAGCTCGTCACTGGAGGGGGGGGTGCGCCCCCCTTGCGGGAACACGAGGTTGATGGGGTCAAAGAGGCGGGAGAGAGACTTGGACAGGTAGGCGGCTTCATAGGGCTGCAGGGAATCCTTCAGGGCTTTTTCAGGGCTGGGGGGCGATAGGGGGGAGGGAGAGAGATTGACACAGACAGGAGGAGGGAGGGGGAGAGAGAGAAGGAGAAGCCTTTGGCACAAACAGGCTTTAACTCCCCACAGCTAAAATCTGTCAGCAGCAGGAACCAGAAACATTCATAGACTTACCTACCTATTTTAAACTTCAAGAACAAAAGCCTCAAATCTCAAATCTGACTGCTGCACATTACTCATCTGGCCGTGGTTGACAGGAGACACCCAGCACACTTCAGCAGGAACCCACCCACCCAGCGAGCAAGCAGCCAATAATCCGTGAGATGTAGACAGACATGTGTGACGGCGGGAAACACGCATGGCTCGCAGATTCAAAGGGAGACTGGCTGAAGTCCGGGATTATAGTCGCTACAGGATTATTAAAATACAAACTAAAACCAAAGGCGTTTCTGCTGAAATGCCATATATCTGTCTATGTCCATGTGTACTGTGAGTTTTAGTTAAATACGTATCAATACAACTCCTGTACCACACTTCACGAACGTGATTTAAGAGCAGCTCTGCACGACAGTGCCTCCCCAAGGCCTGGCGCGTTGATACAAGAAGTGCGAGCATGCCTGCTGCAGGACAGCAAGGTTCAACAGCAGGCACCCTTCCTGGGATTTGAACCAGCGACCGTCAGGCCATAGACCTCTGCCCCCCACCGTGCCCGGCTTACTCATAGTCCTTCTTCGCCTGCATGAAGACATCCTGAGGCTCCAGGTCCACCATCTGCAGCTCAGCCGGCTGGTCCAGGCCCCCACCGCTCGTCAGAGCCCCCTGGATGCTGGCACTGTACTGCTGCAGTCGCTTCCACAGCTCGTTGTAGAGGCGCAAGAGTTTGGGGTACTCGCCCTCCAAGGCCTGCTTCAGGAAGGAAGAAGCTGGGAGTGGGGGGAGGGGGAAGGTCAGACCACCTACGACACTCCGATCACCAAACAGCCAGGTGTGTAGCGACCGAGATGGGTGGGGGGTTTTGTCGGAAACCTAAGAGCCTGCAGACATTTGTTTTCACAACACGACACCGTTAACGTCGTCAAGAGAACCACGTCAGGGCATTGCGACGGACTCGTCAAATTCAGGGTCAGCTGGGCAGTCAGAAACTCCCTTAAAGGGGCCGCCGTTCACGTGTGTACCCAAAAAGGGCGTCAAACGGCACTGACAGGCAGAGCGGTGCTCCCTGAACCAGAGGAGGATCACACTGCGTCATGCGAATGACACTTCAGTTACAGACAAATAGCCCAATGCACGGCGACAGAAATATGGTCTGGAGAGAAGGATGCCACAATAAACAGTAAGGAAAGGGAATTCAGCTGCTGTAATACGACAGGGGAAGGAATGCAGAGGAATGGGACAGTCAGACACTCCCCACAAAGGGATCGATTGGAGTGGCTGCGGGCCTGGTGCATGCTGGGAAAACCATGCATTCAGAGTGCGGTAGGACATGGGTATGGAACAGCCAGGTATCCAAAGGCAAAACAAGGAACTGGAGAATAGCGGTAGGAAAACCATCCTGACTGGTTGGGGGTTTGTGTGTAGCTATTTCCCCCTGTGAACACCAGGGGGCGACACTCGCAGATCGGTAGGACTCACCAGAAGAAGCCTTCTGGAACTCCATGGACAGGATCTGCGTGACGGCATTCCAGAAGGTGTGCATGATGTCCGTCTGGCCGTCCTGCGGGACGAGAGAGTGTTTCACACAATGTGTTTTTAGGTAGCAGAGAGAGCCAGAATCAGGACGAATCACTAACAAATCTACACTTAATGGCTGATATAAAAACGGATGCTCCCCCCCCCCCGAACCTGCACATACACACACCCCAGGAGCCTGGGGGCCCGTTCTGGGTCTTGACGATTGCACGGCGTCAAAGTTCAGGTCTTCATAACCCTTTTTACCACAGTCTTGCATGAAGCAGCTTTCTAAACCACTCATGTAAGTAGACAAAGTGGACCCTCAGCCCAACCCCAAACGCACCGATAAGCCGCTGAGGTGGTCAGCACCAAATGGACCCAGTGAGGCTCACCTTGACGATCTCGTCTATGAAGCAGACGTGGGTGACTGGGTCCCTCTTCTTGGTCAGAACCTTCTGGAGGTGTTGTACCTGTAAATGCAAAAAAACCCAAAATGTGAACCTTGTTACAGACTGACCCGTAACCCCACAACCCGCAGCAGAGTGGCGAGCAAGAACCCATGGGATGGACTCCAGGACATGGTACCTGACCACAGGCCGCACAGATCTGATCCAGTAGCTTCTCAAGGTTGGTCCAGAGGGCAGCCCTGAACGCAGCCGTGTTGCCTGGGGTGGGCATTGCAGCACGGCCTGGCCCACCTGGACACCAGACAGAAGCACAAACAGAACGGAACCCACACAGGTCCGCATTTCAGTCTCTGCAGAAGTATCACATAGCCGGCCTTGCACTGAGCATTTAAACCATCTAATGAGGATGGTTTAAATTTCGTACTTTATTTGAATAAAGGAACTTGTAGTGTTTGCACACCGAAGACAGCATCACCTCTGGCATTTCCAGGCTGGGTCAGCACCCGAATATCCAGCGCCGTGGCCACATTCTCCTCCACGGACAGCCGGTAGCCCTCCACCACATTGGTTATGGTCGCCCGGAGGCTCCCCAGGTTGTAGAAGACCTGCAGTGCAGTGCCCACCTGAGTGGGGTTCTAGGAGAGGAACGGACAGGTCGAGTGACTCAGGGATACCAGGCTGGAGGTCAGAGTATTACTGTTACTCCGAGGCCTTTTTTTTGGGGGGGGGGGGGGGGAGAGTTCATGAAGGGAAACCAGTCTCGGATTTTAGATGATGCGGGGCCTGTAGGTCAAAATGTTGATACAAACCCCAGCTAAGCAAAACCTAAGAAAGTTCCCATATGGAGACAGAGGCCCATTTGGGAAAGCTGAACCAGTTCCAGATCAACACAGGGACCCAGAGCCTTAAAGACAGAAGCGTCGTACAAACCCACTGCCAGGACAAAAGGCATATTTTATAGCTATTATGTAGATCAGCATTTTTCAACCCAGTCCTCACGAACCCTCAGACGGTCCACATTGGCTGGGAGGAAGCAAAGATCAGGAACACTGAATACCTGGTACAGGTGTGCTGGGGGCAGGGAGGGAGCAAAAACGTGTACTGTCGAGACTGGGTCGAGAAACAGTGATCTAGAAACACCGAAATAACGGGAAACTTCCCGCTACACCAATGGTGGGGCAGGGAGGCAGAATCAGGCGCGATTACTGCTCCTGTTAACGAGCAAGCAGGAGACCACCATCGGCACGCTGCCTCTCCGTGGAGAGGCTCAGAGTCCCGCAAGTCCCCCATAGGAAGCGCAAATCGAGGTCAGTCTCTCGTATTCCCCGCCGCTCCCCCAGAGCCACCCCCTCCGCCTTAGGGGACATGTGCAAACTAGTTTAAAGCACAAAGTGAAGTGTGCCGATCCGTAAGATGGAACGTGCCAGAGCAGCAGCCCAACAGAGGGACTCGCCGACCAGCTCCTCTGACTGCCAACCAGCAATCCGGCACCAGAGCGTACCCAGCTCCTAATCACCGGCACCCTCCGCAGAAGAGACCAGAAAGCAACTCCCAAGGGTCTCACATCAGACACAGGCCTCACCTCAGCCCAGGTAAATGAGTCTGTTTTTAGCCATTTAAGGAACATGGCCTTTAAACCCCATATGTTACATCAAACACACCTATAAAAAACCCAGATAACAGGATGAGTAAAATGATCTGGGGTGGGATTTCAAACAGAGCACCAGGCACAATGACCCTCCGAAAGGACACTAAACGCTGTGCCCTGGGCTTGTCCTCAATCTGCCTGTCCGTCCGAGTTTTGCAGAGACGAATCCGGTCAGAGGTAAAGAAAGCGCTGTGCTGAGATGACCCATATTACCGCTGGCCTGCATGTTTCACTCAAACAGCAGTCAGAGGACCGACTGGCAAAGACCCTTACATTTAATTTGTAAGAGCTGTCAGAAAAACAGCGTGCACAGCATGCAAAGCCGGCTTGGGCATGCAGCCCTGAGACCCATCCTCAATGCCTGCTTCCTTTCCGTTTGCTCGGATTTAATCAGCTGGATCTGTCCCACGGCCACAGACCATGGAGAACGTCAACGTTCAATTAAACATCCAACTGCAGCTGATAAAGCTCGCTGGCACTCAATCCCCAACGCGGTGGGACTGTGGCTGACTGTGCCTGTCCTTCTGTGACTGTTGTGGTCAGGAACCAGATGGCAGAGGGAAATAAAACGTAGATGAACCTAAAATGATGACAAACGACCCAAGAGGGAACTTCAAAGGGTATGTGGAGCAAGTGACTACTCGAAGATTTGAAATTTCCATTATCAAGTGACGGGAGGCTTAACGGGAAACTAGTCCTATTGGGGCAGATGGGAGAGATGAACACGGTCAGATATTCTGAACGACATTCAAGCCAATGAAAAAGCAGGGATGGCTTTATGTTTATGCGATATCACATGAAGCACTGAAACCGGGAGACATAACAAAACATCTCTGCTCAATAAAGCACACATTACTGAACGAATTGTGCCCAACAAACGAGATGAATATGAAATCTCCGAACTGCCCCTTAACCCACTAATTTTTAAATAGCTAAAGCCAATTTCACACCTAACGGGTTCATTACCATGGTCTCGGCTGGAGGGCCCATGGCCCTTCCCTGTGGGCGCGCCTCAAAGGTGGGGACCCGCGGAGCCAAGACGCTCCACACTCGGCAGACCAAGTGTGCTCAGCTGCACACCAGCAGCAAAAATTGCAGTCATTTCACAGTGAGGTCCCTCAAAGTCCTCAAAGAGGGACCAAAGGTGAAAGGTCAGAGAAACTTTTGACACGAGCAAGTCTTACGGTAAGACACAGAAGAAGACCGTACAGAACAAGGCTGATGTTTATCCTGAACTACTGTCTGCAAAACTACAGGTTTTCACAAGAGTGACAGGTACAGCGGATTCGTGCACACACCCACAACACTGAGCAGGCCCCTCACTGTACAAAAAAAGACCACTGACACCTACACGGACGTGATTACTGACACCAACAGCAACGGCCGCCTCCTTCAGAGCCCCCATCATACCATCAGGGTGACATGTCTGCCCTCATCTGAGTGCAAAGCAGGGAGCCGAGCATAGAGGGCGAGCCAATCACGGAGGGGACCACAAATCCGGGCATACACAACGCCGCCATGGGAGGTATGATCGAGCTTTTTTTGAAAACCAAAGTCATTTTACAGCTAGAATCTCAACACCATCATTTAAGCGGCACAATTCCACAAATCGGGCATTTCCACCCTGACTCGATTTGATTTTTAAAACAGAGCCTCTCAACATTTTTACCCCAGAGCACTTAAAGTGAATATGGAACAGAATTTCAAAATCGACCTGAAGACAATTATCATCACAATGACCTCAAAAGCAATTACGGGCAAAAAATTAACATTGATACCTCTTAGTACAAAAACAAACAGCCCAGCATGGAAGGGGGTCCCGAACAGGGTTGACCTGGAGAGTACGCCATTTTCTCTGCTCTCTACAAGAGTGATTCCTAAAATCCCAAAATCAAATCACACCATCTAACGGAGCGGTAGTGGCACACAATAGTCTCATTTCACTCATGAAAATACGGTAAAGTCTATAAACAGGTTCACTATCAATCAGGGCCATTACTTGTAAACATTTAATGGAGCGGCTTCCCAAGTCAGACAGCCACGTCCTTCTCTCCATCACTGTATGTGATGCTGAAAGGCTGGAAGGGTCAAAAGGACACTCTCACTTCCGAGAAGCTTCATTTTTCACCCACACTCTCATTCGCAGCCCAGTACATTCTCCAGAGATTCAAGTTACACAGGCACCTGTATTTCACCATTATACACCCAAAAACCTATTTTCTGACAATACCAGACGCCCCCTCCCTCAAATTAGGGACTATCCACCATAAAAATAAGTATTTTCCCAGAGATAGTGACATAATATTTCTCTATCCAATGACAAACGCTCGTGACGGATTCTTGTGTGTTATGAGCTACCTTCTTGGGGGGCCTGGAGGACATTTAAAAATATCTTTAGCAAATAAGATCTTAAAATAATGAAGGACTGCGTACTCTAGAACACCAGCATGACACGTTATCATTAACCCACTTTTTCCACCGAGAAGCTGATTTTAAGAGGAGTACAAAACTAAAAGTCCTGCATCATGTCTGACGTTGATATTTCCATTTATCTCCTTACTGGGCTAAAAAAAACATTCGCCCAGTCGAACCCCATTACTGCACAAGCCGTCCCAGCAGGAGACACCTGTTCTGGACATAAACAAGCCTGGATCTGCTTTCATAACCAAGTGTGGCTTATGTTGGTGACACGCTGCTCTATTCATATTTCACAGGAGAAACGGCTCAACCCTGATGATAGAAAGTCAAAACCAAAGATAACAGCCAACTCATTTTATGGAAATAATTTACGAGTAAATGAGTATAGAAGGTACTGAAGTGATGTCTGAAATATGGGACTGCTTCAAAGAGAGAGTGGAGATTCGGTGCAGTATATCATATCATATTCATATTGAAACAGATTAAGCAGCCAATCGAATGGCCAATCAAATCATTAAAAGGAACAAAAGTACGACTTTTGAAGGCTTCCGGAAGGCAGGTACAGGCGCCATGAAATTGGTAACAAGCAAGGAAATATGAAGCCGCATGACAGAGTCAGGCAAGAACAGATAGTCCCTGCTTGATGGTGCTAAACCAGTTTGATGGTCACCACGTGTACTGAGAGAATGCATTCACATTACAGACATTACCTGGCCCAGCCCACTGCCCCCCTCCCCATCTCACGGACATTAACGGGGGGGGCAGCCAGCTGAGACTGCCACGTCCCAGACTGTCCCTACCGTGTGTGGTATGTACCAGGGCAGCTAAATATATTTCCGTGACGTGGAGTCCTACAGGAAGCAGGTTGAAGGCCTGACCTGGAGACAGTGATGGAACACCGATTGTAAGCGGGGGGGAGGGGCATTGGCTTTCAGATGCCAAGGCCCCTAGATCCCAGAATAACAAACACCCAGATGGTAAAATCAGGAACCTACTAAAGAACAGGACACCCTGTGCCTTCAGAACAACATGGGTCCTTCTTGGAATGCTGTCAGTACCAGTACTGAACCATGGGAGGTGGGATATTCCATCATTCTTCAGGATAAGCCTGCATTTCTTTGAGGGACAGAGCAGGTGGGAAGGGATATCCATCCATCCATCCATCCATCACATTTTAGGCTGAGTGCTGATTCAGTTCCCAAGAAATTGTTGAGGTTGTACTTGTGGATTTCAGCAATTATGTTGGCCGACTAACCCTAACCCTAACCCTACCTCTTACCGCAGAGCCCAGCTACTCTTTGCAGAGGCAGTTTGTCCGGCATGTCCCATCAGGATTTTTATGACTTCACAAATAACTCCACAGCTTGTGTGACCGACATACGAACCGGCTGCCTCACGTCACCCCAAAGGCTCACAGATCACAGCGCTGATGGTCAGACCTCATCTACAGCCCAACACGGCTCACCATTCTTCTACAGCAGGGGTCACCAACCTTTTTGAAACTGAGAGCTACTTCACAGGTACTGATCCATACGAAGGGCGACCAGTTTGATACACTCTTCTTAAAATGACAAATTTGCTCAGTTTACCTTTAGTTACATATTCCTATTAATGATACTCATCTATGTGAAGACGCTGATCATTTACAAATCTATAGAAATGCAAAACTGATTAAAGAAGAATAGCGACAGGATAAAATTACATTTTAGACGCTGCTCACTAGTGAGTTGAGCTATTTTTAGAACAGATCCGTGGGTGACTCATATGGTTTTTGGGGGCACAATGTTGGTGACCCTTGTTCTAGAGGCCTAAATCGTCCAGCCCCTGTACATTTACACAATAACAAGGTGAAGGAAGCAGGTCTACATGCACAAACCATCAAAAGGCGACACTGAGCAGAAACAGACTCGTCCTCCTGTTTCCCTCAGACTGGCTTAACACTCTTAGTGCCCTGTAATCACACACAGACCCATTTACCCTCATCAGTGGCTGGCAGCAGAAAAATACAACACAGATTGGACAGGAGAGGCCCTCAAAGAAGCAAGATGCGGAGAAACCATTAGGGTAACAGCACTGATGTGGAAATCCACGGCTACTGTAGTCAGTACTAACAGACAGAACGGGCGGGGGTGATAATACAGGTGTGTGAGAGCTGCCCTACCTGGATCTCCATGCCCTGCTCCAGCAGTCTCTTGGCTTGGTTCTCCACCTCCAAACGTGCCCGGCTTATGAACAGGAGGTCATTTTCGATGACGTCGATGCCAGACAAGTCAACACCTTGCGAAAGGTAGTCTGCCGGAAAAGGAGGAAAATCCCAAAGGTTGGTCTCCTGATATCCAGGAACAGGCGATGGCAACTCCAGCCGTCTCACATTTTCTATGTCAACGTGCATAGAGGGTGCCTTCGATTCCGAATTTGCTACAGAACTGCAACCTCACGGAATGCTGCCCGTTTCCTTGGCGATGGCCTAAATTATCCACCATTTGATAAAGTTTCATTCCGAACATTCCTACATTATGGAAAAGGGGGCACGTCCTCCTAAAAGTCCTCGGCATGTCCCCCTCACCCCACAGCTCATTGGCTAAAGGCAGCAGGTTTGGCACGTGATCATCTGCCTGTTATCCTGTTAAGCAAACCCACAGAACCTGCACACTTGGATAGGGCTGGTTAATGCTACCAACTCCAGTTTATAAGACATCGGCGTCAGCCGATGAGTTAAAGTGAAACGCAGTAGAAGGCATGGACAGTGGGCTGAGTCTGTCAGGGTCCTTCTCTCTGCCTCTCACCCATAATGCAATGCAATGCAATGAAGCTCCATAAACCCCAGCGAGCAGAGATTTGGGGGGGTACAGTACCAAGAGGGAAACCCTGTCAGGCTGAAGAGTGAACACTGTACTCAGTTACCACTCAGAAAAGGCACTGACATTTTGAGACTAAATTTTCAATTAAGCCACTTGGCTATTCTGTCCCGGGAGAGTTATGAACCCCCCCCTCCCGTAACTGAGGACCCACTTCTCATGAGGTGGGCGGGACTGCTCTACTGATTAAGTGCCGTAATAAAATCCTCATTAATTGTCTAGCCATGGGGCGTGCTGCGGGGGGCAGACAGGGTGCCCTGCCAGCTTTGGCACAAACACCGTGTCTCTGATGAAGAACTGAGATTTTAAGAATTCAGTGGGTCCAGAAATGGTAGGGAAAAGGACCCCCACCCCCCTGGAAACCCATATCTCTCCTGCCTCAGAACTCATCATGTTTACTGCTTATTGCAAGCCTGAGGAGGAGAGGTACATAGGCGGATTCAGTGTGTGACGAAGGGCTCTGACACAAAAGCACCCGGCACCTCCTACAAAAGGCAGGATAAACTTTAGTGCTTATCACACAATCCCTGGCTGACCCCGTTTCCTCAAACTGTACGTCACTTTGGATAAAACTGTACGCTAAATAAAATGTTTAAAAAAAGTACATGAAAATTACATTGAGATTTACATTCATTAACCAGATGCTTTTATCCCAAGCGACATACGAGTGAAGCAGATGTAACATCACTAACATATGGCTGTATGTGGGACCAGCGACCAGGTCAGGACAGCAAGTGATATGGGACGTCATGACGGAGCATCAGAGGGACCTGAGTCATCTATTCAGAAACCGTGTGGATTCCTAGACAAGTGTCCAGTATTTGCAAGAATCAGCAACCTGGGGGTGCAAGTGGAGACAAGAGACATGACTGACACCCTTTGCAGTTCATGCAGGGGGGTAGGAGTCCATCTCACACTGGTTAGACACCCCCCCCCCCACCGCACGCCAATCAGAGCCCCTGACTCTGCTGATGTTATTAACCACGAAGAATTGGTACAAAATTGGCTACAGTGGGCATCAGAGGTGCAGGGACCGGGCCAGTGTGTGATCTCGGCTTTGTGCGATTATCTAACCCTGATCTTCCGGTCACCCGACACGCCCCCCCACGTTCTACACAAGACGGCCTCCTTCCCGTGGCCGCGACAGCACAGCATGGTGGCGATCCCCCCCCGCAGTGGCACATGCCGGGCCCACAAAGGAGAGGGCCGTCCCACCCAGTACAAACCACGGCTTGTTCTCCGTGTCCGTCTGAAAGCGACAGACTGTGTCAACTCAAGAGTGAGATAAAAAGGGGGTGAGAACAGAGGGGAAAAAACAAAAGGTTTTCAGCTGAGAGGGGGAGGAGAATTTTACTGGTCAGGAAAACTGCAGAGCAGAATAATAAAGCGCTAGTCACTAGGGGAGGGGGGCGCGTGGATTTTCTATGGGTTTAATTGACCCCTGATTACACAACAAAATTACAAAAGAAATAACAGTCAGGGTGGTTCTACATGCCACCCGCCGAGTACACAGAAAGCCGGCGTGACCAAACGCTAAATCCATTACTGTGGCTCCTCTGATCATCAGGACATTAACATACCAGTTAACCCCCCAGCCACTCAGAAGCCCCCAAAACACCCATCCCCCAGGTAAGACCCAGCCAAGCACAGCAGCCAAAAACAGAACACACCTCAGAGTAGGAAGCCAGAAATATTATCGCCCCCGTGACATTTTAACACACATTCCCACTGTGCGCCGTAACGCTCTGAGTTTAGAACCCATGTCCCGGAGAGAGCGGTACCTATAAAAGGAATACGTCATTAGAGGGGCCTGCAGCCTAAGAGCCTTCCCAAAATGTACTCTGAATTCCCAAAGAGGAGAGAGAATTTTCCACTTCTATCTGATCGACAGCATCTCAGTCTAAAACTCAGAAGAGCGATTCTTGTGTCCCCCACCCCAAATTCACTGTCTTTCCTAGTTTAATGCCAAGGATGCTGTGGAAACCCCAATCATAGCCTGGCCACAGCATGCACCAAACGGGGAGGGGATCGATCACTCTTCACACCCCACCCCCTGCCAATCAGCAACCAGCAAATATAGCATCCTGTGTGATTTATGGACACAGAAGGGAAGCCTGCTGCTAACAGAACTGTGTGTGTGTTATTACACACAAGGCTTGGCGGGGGGGCACTGTGATCACACCAGCAGGGTTTGGGGTCTAAGACTTCCCATCTCAGTCAAAGCACCATCCGGGCACTATGCTAATGCTACATTAAAAGAGCATGATTCCCAATCATTTCTGATCAATTAGTCAGCAAGCTAAACTCAAAGAGCCCTTTTAGCACCCGCTGCAGATATGAACTGGTGGTTCCAGCGTCCTCAGCATCTCAGCAGTATCCAGCCAGATGCCTCCGCTGAAGACTCAGAGACACGACACTGCAAAAAGCACGAGAAGACTGAGGCAACCGCCACCTCTTCAGAGCCGCCAGGGGAGCAGGAGACGGGGGCGGAGCCTAATTATGGAAGACCAATCAGGAAGGGCTAGATCTGTTACGGGGGACCAATTGGAGCAGGGGGCGGGGAACAATGCTGAGCACCACAGTGAGAGAAAAGAGGGAAAGAGCATCAGAGCAAGGGCGGGGTGGAGGAGAGAGAGAGAGAGGAGTTTGTCATACACTCGACAGGCAGACAGAGACCGATGAGGAGGCAGGACGGCCAGAAGTCAGAGCAGGGGACAGTGATGGAGGGACAGCATGTGGGGGGGGCAGCACTCCAAAAGGCGTCAGGGACACGGGAGCCCGCCGCTTACCTCCTGGGGGACTAAAGCGCCACAGATGGATTTTGGAAAAACACCCAACAGCGTGATGAGAGACGGTAAGAACTTCCACACGGTCGAGGGCAACGGCACGGGCCCCTACAGGTACATACATTAGGCCAGAGGTCACAGGAGCATCAGGGTCTGTCAGCTACATCCACACATGTACATGGGATTAACATACTCACATAGCAAAGTGCGTAAGCCACATTGCCCCACGCACCGAGGGGATCCTTACCCATGCTGCAAGGTGCATAAGCCACGCTGCCCCAAGCACCAAGGGGATCCTCACCCAGGGTAACTCCCTCCACAGACAGTAATAAAAGGTTAGAGATGGATGAACAAGGAGTGATATTCACTAAGTGCTGCAGGCGAAGCCAGCCAGATATTTACCAGAGAGAGACTGGGCAGGAGGAAGAGCTTCGGTGTTCAGATAACCCCTCTGAGGAGGAATAATACCCCCACCCCCCTTGGAAATGTAGGCATACAGGGCAATACCAATGGGGCAACACCCACCCCAAACGGTGACCCCGCGATCAGAACAGCGCAGACAGGTTTGATTCACCATTTTCAGTGCAGAACTATACACTTGCCGATAAAATGTATCAAAGAACGGACATTTCTACACCTGCATGCCAATGTAACAGACACAACCTGACTCCCGTTAAGAGCAAATGAAGGAGGCTGCCTGTTTCCCACAGTGGTGCTGGGAGGATGCAGAGGAATACGAGTCCCCATCCCATCCTGCATTACGGGGTCAGAAGAGCCTCCTAATATCCTTTACACCTCTCTCTTTGTCTTCCTAGACCCCCCTGGGCAACGACGGATGATGCAAGCCTGAGCCGACATCCCACTTCTACCCATACGGACTTCGGGACGCCCGTTCGGAAAGGCGGCGCGGCGGTGACACGTTTGCACAAAGATGCGCGCCTGGCCGGTCCTGCCTGGGTGTCACAAGGGCCACTCCCAGATAACGGAGGATTCGCCACTAAGCCTCCCGGCCAGGCAGCAGGAGAAGAGTCAAGGATCTCTCCTTTGTTAGTGAGGAGTTGGCGGAGAATCAGGACGAGTAGCACCCTCATCGGCGCGGGGACATGCAGGCTGCTCCAGGCACTAAAATTCCAAAGCACGCCGCCGCTGAACGCTTTTAGCCACACGGACTCCATGCTACTCAAGCTCCTGCTGCTGATAGGACAAGTCTGGAATCGTGTTTTCCTGAAAGTTCCTGCCGGATGACGGGATTTGGCGGCTGAGGTGCGCTGCACCTCTTTTCATCACAAGCGCCCTGCATCTTTCCAGGAGTCCCATCCCCTGTCCTAAGTTTGACAGGACAAACCCAGATCATCCAAGGCCACGTCACGGCAGTTGGCTGTAGGCACTGCTGGGAGGTTGAACATCTCTCCTTTTTTACTTGGAAAAGATGGCGAGTTCTGAAGCCAGCCCGCCCGGACTTTGACAAGCCGGGACAGGACCATCTGCCCACTCCTGAGGCGGCAGCGTTCTGGGGAGGGGGGTAAGTCACTGGCGGGGGTATGGGGGAGGGGAGAGTGAATAAATCATGGGCAAGAGAACTAATTATACGGAGATAAACATGGAGAAGCGACACAAACCAAAATGCCGGCCCTGATAGAAACTGTCTTTGCATAATTTAAGAGGAGCCTATGCAAAACACCAATTAGCACATCTGTATGCTCAGTGCTCAATTACACTCCATAACGATTCAATTAACTGAATTGTGACACACAAGGTCAGCTACTGAAATAACCCAAGCCATCTTACATCCGTCTGTTAGCTCCCCTGATCTCACGGCTTTCCAGTTTTGCTCCCCCCCTCCCTGAGAGGCAGCCACTGTCAAACCACCACACATCCATAAAGAATTCCTCTCACGGGCTGTACGACAGGCTCCGCTCATCCCGCTGAGTTTTGGGTAAACATCACGCTGCTGCTTGCAAAACATCAAAATGGTGCACAGACCACAAACACCACACGAGGCCATCGCAGCACCACGGCAGCAAGGAGCACACTAGGAGCATAACTGAAAACAAATGCCGAACGGCAACAGGTGGTACTGCCACAACCCCAACATTTATTAAACAGGGCTTGTGACGTTAAGCGAGTTAAAAGAACCCCACCAAAACACATCTCATTATGCGTCTCCATGGAAACACTTCCATACTAAAACTTGCTCGTCCTGGTAAGAGAGAAACACTCACATGCGTGCGCACAACATGGCGCATCAAAGGTAAAAACGGGTTACGAATGAGACACCGTGCCCTCTCTTTTACACAGGATAATGTTCATCCACTCCGATCTGGAGAGAGGAGCCACCATGAACAACGTCACCGCGAGCAACGAAACGGAGTCCTTGGGCGCTGGCGCCAAGCTGGAGATGAAGTACCCGCTGAGCTTCCAAGTGGTGCTGACGGGCTTCCTCGTGCTGGAGATGGTGCTGGGCCTTAGCAGCAATCTCACTGTACTGGTGCTATACTGCAGCAAATCCAGCCTGGTCAGCTCCGTCAGCACCGTGGTTACGGTCAACCTGCACGTGCTGGATGTGCTCATCTGTCTGGGCTGCATTCCACTAACGGCTGTCTTGGTGCTGCTGCCACCGCCGGTGGCGTCCGGGGCGGCGCCGTTGTGCTGCTTCCATGAGGCTTGCGTCTCCTTCGCCAGCGTGGCCACAGCCGCCAACGTGCTGGCCATCACGCTGGACCGCTACGACATCTCGGTGAAGCCGACTAACCGCGTGCTGAACATGCGCAGGGCCGCCGCCCTGCTAGCCGCTGTGTGGGCTGCGTCTTCCTTCAGCTTCCTGGTGCCCTTCATAGAGGTGGGCTTCGTAGGGGTGGAGCATGCCGACCAGAACAGGACAACGGCAGACTGGTATTACACTGAGCCGGGCCTCTACTACCACCTGCTGGCCCAGATTCCCATCTTTATTTTCACCGCCGTGGCCATGCTCGTCACCTACTCCAAGATCATGCAGGCGCTCAACATCCGAATTGGCACCCGTTTCCAAGCCAGCCAGAAGAGGAAGGCATACGCGAGGAAGACGGTCGCTATGACGACACGGCCAGACTGCACGGATGTCCCACGCCGTCACCCCATGCTGGGCATGCGTGCGTCTGTCTCGGTGATCGTCGCCCTGCGCCGGGTGGTCAAGAGGCATCGGGAGCGGCGCGAGCAGCAGAAGCGCCTCTTCCGCATGTCCTTCCTCATCGTTGCCACCTTCCTGCTGTGCTGGACGCCCGTCACCGTGCTCAACGCTGTCATCCTGCTTGCGGGCCCTGGTAACGTGGCGGTGCAGCTCCGCCTGAGCCTCTTGGTCCTGGCTTACGCCACCACCGTCTTCCATCCACTGCTCTATGCCTTCACCCGGCAGAAGCTTCAGAAGGCCCTCAAGGGCAAGATGAAGAAGCGGGTGGTCTCTGTGGTGGAGGTTGAGCTGCCACCCCCACCGAACGACCCCGTCACCCACAACTCATGGAACGACCCGCAACGGAACAATGTGGTGACTTTTCAGGATGATCAGGTCAGGCAGAAATGCTTCTCGCCCAGAAATGCTGACTGACCTAATCAATGTGGGCAATCCTGTTCAGAAAATCTGTAAATGTACAGCTCCTGCAAACAGAGACATTTATTACCGTAATAAATACGCCGGTTCTGTGAGTCAAGCTTATTGAACAGGGCTCCCCCTGCTGGCCACACACCTCGCATATGCCACGTGCACATGCGCATAAGACAGGTGTAATTCCAGGTATAGCAGTCACGCTGGGTCACAGCCAATCACAGACACATATGATTTTTTTTTTTTTTTTTTTTTTTTTTACACATTTTAAACCTTGTACCATGACAGTGACACTTACCGCAGGACAGTAACCGGTAGCCAATGGCAGTCAGAGGGATAAACTGATTTATAAATAAAAGAATCAGGTGGCATTGGGGTCAGCAGAGCGCCTTACTGGGGCAAGAAGGCTGCAAAAACAGGCCACCCCGGAGAATGGGAGGGTGGATTCACAGCTCCAGTTCCACAAACTGGAACCAGCCACCCCCCACACCTACCACAAACAAACCACAGGTCCAGCTCCCCATTATCCATCTCACCTAGAACCATCCCCAAAGCTAATCCAAATACAGTACTTTCCCACACCTGCACAGCTCTCCTACTGTCCCGAAGCTGATAACTTGGGGTCTCCCTCCCCCCATCCCCAATGTCCCAGCATGCACCTAAGCACCCTGTGTGTACTCCCTCCCCCAAGTCACAAACCTTTATTTACACGTTTACTCAGTACATGCCCCCTCCCCCCAAGGTTTTCCAGCTAGCCTTTAGAATCCTTTTAATAACAAATATTGTCGATGCCCGAGCCTCAGTCCTGCCTGACACTCTCACACTGCTCCTGGGTGCTGCAGGTGTGAGACAGGATGCCAGACATTTGGGGATTAACTGGGAAGGTAGTCCGGTTCAGGCTGGGCGAGGAGAGAGGAGAGGATGGGCGAGGAGAGGGCATTCAGCTTTCCAGCAGCTTCCCATATAACAGCGGTGTCACACTGGGCTCTCCGGAAGCATCCCTCAGCACGACTCCATGACAACATCATCCTACTTCCACAGGCTACGCCCCCTCTCCTGTGCTTTCTAGACAGTAACCTTCACACCATCCTCAGCTCCTCAGCTCACCCCCTCCCCCCCACAGCAGAAGATAAAGTGAAGATGGGTGTCGTGGCCACTGGAAGCGGCAGGGGGAAGGGAGAGAATGGAAAATTAAAATCAAAAGAAACTAAGTGAGGCAACAGAAATGGGGGGGGGGGTAAGCCTAAGCGTCTCTCACAGCACATCAACACAGTCAACACAGTCAGGCCCTCCCCCCCCAGGGACTTCTGGTACATCCTTACCCCCAATGCTGCATGTGAAGTGCTGAGTTTCCATTTCCACCCCTGCGACGGTTTTGAGAAGAGGAGCTGATAGACAGAGGCCAG
>JAODJX010000065.1:34498002-34518343 GCA_026776945.1 Isichthys henryi
CGATCCCAGCCGTGATCTGGAGAAGAGGCCGAGCAGAGCTATTGTGACTAACTCACTAGTTAATTGCACTGATTATAATTCCAGCCTGTTCGGATGACGGGATTGACTCCTCCATACTGTCAATATCCACTGTGCTCTTTAATAAACCTGATCACTGCTACTCACCTTCTCCTATGTACGGTTTTATATAGAGAGATACTGCACACATTAAACACACTCAGGACAAGCAGCCCTATGGATCAGCCACTCAGCCCCCTGCTGCTGAAATCACATCACAAGTCAGGTAGATAAAGTCAACTTTCACCTACAGGTCTGTCATTAATGCAGCAGGGCTGCCTGCAGTAGATTACATAAGGTGCACCAGAAGAGAGGCACAGGCATCCTGGCACGCGCACACACACACAAAGACACAGACACACACACCCTTGTAAATGACCAGGCTGACTGTGTGACGATGCTGAAAGGTGTGAGGAACCAGAGGCCATTAGGGAGATCTTGCACTTCACTCGATAATTGCAACACGCAAGACCCCAACAACAACAACGGCGCTTTAAACAGGAGAAACACTCTCTCAAGAGGGCAGTGGATTCCTCAGATATTAACACTGTATTATGAGATACATGATACAGACTGAAGGGTCCAATTAAGCCAGTGAACGGAATGAAAATAAGAAACTGCAGACAGGGAGGCGGAGATCTCACACACACCCCCACACTCGCATCCTCACCCAGCTCGTTGAGACTCTGCGCCGCCTTGGTGACTTCACGGCTGCCTCCCTGCAGCTGACCCTGCAGCCGCTTGCTCAGGTACAGGATGCGGATTATGCGGCGCAGCAAGTCACACGCCACCTAGAGGGCAGTGAGAAAACAGCGGTGAGCAGGACCGCCACAGTCATGATCTCGCTGCGACCGGAACGGCACGGCAGACCGCACCATGCCTGTGCTGAATAAGCAGTAATCTCAGAATCGTTTTCCTCAGCGCCCCCTACCAGGTGATGACACGCACCTGCAGTCGTGCCAGCTGGGCAGTCCGGGCAACGATCTTATTGTATGGGTCGACGATTTTCGTCCGTATCCTGCAAGGTGACGGCATGAGATCGGCAAACTGCCCCACGGCCCCCCATGTGTACCAGATAGACCCCTGAGCGGCTCTTGTGGCAATATGAGGAAAGGGTACCTGTCCACGGCTCCCTGCAGGGCGGCGATACGGGTCTGCATCATCTGGAGCACCCCTGAGGCCAGACAGCGCAGTCCAATCAAAATTCACCCCCACAATTCCAAGCAATAGGATGAGATGACTGACGATGTGCTGGATCAAACCAGAGTCACGCATGTTGTGACAACTAACCTCCCTCAACAAAATGAATGTCATGGTGGGTGTGATGTTTAGCATGTCGCTGAAAAGCAAGGATGTATATTTAGCAGGGAAATAATCCTTAAACCAGGGGTATTGAAACTATAGGGCAAGACCCTCTGGTGGTGCTCAAAGGAATTGCGGGGGGGGGGGGTTCTGATTTGGGGGCAGAGCCATTTTGAAATGGTAATTTAGATATATAAGAAATTACGTAAACACATATGTCAGTGCACATTACATATTATATGGGGATTGGGACAGATATCAGCCCCAGTGGAGCCTTGTGAAAAAACATCTGATTACCTGCTTTAAACCATCAGTCACAGAGAGAAATATTAAGCTGTACGGTCCATCACTGGCATTTGTATTGCAAATGCTACAAGATTGTCTTCACTATAGTGCCATCTAGTGGAATTTTACAAAGGTGCTGAAGAAATCTTCAGTATCAAGAAAACTTGAACCACCCTAAGCCTATATAAATGCATATTCCCATTTTCATAAACTTTTGGCTGACCTATGAGAATCTGCTGGAGTTTGTAACCATCAGTTACTGCAATGGAATTTCATTAATAACCAACGCTGACTTTTAGAGGGTTGGCAGTGAGAAGGACTTGCCTTCTAAGGACTCGATCCCCGTTGCCTGAGCCAGCAGATCTTCATGTCTGGCCACCACCTGGACAGCAACAGAAATCAACATCATTCACCAGAACCACAGAATGTACCAGACTGCACAAGACATAAGTCAGTCTGCTATGGACTGACTTAACGAGGACAAGTCAGTCCCTCCAAGTTTAAAATCACAATTAAGATTAAGGTTGACTTTAACTGATCCAAGGGGGAATTCTGGTGGATACAGCAGTGAGGTCAATAGAACACAAACAAACAAACAAACAAGAAATACACAGTACTCAGATATAATATTCTGAAGACAAAATATTGTAGAAAATCCATTAAAACAGCAATGAGTTTGCTAAACATGCATCAATACCTCCCTTCCTGTCCCCTGCCCTATCACAAAGGGGTTCTGCGTCTTAGAGCCCCTGGCCCTCCTGGCGCTCCGTACCTGCACGTGCAGCTCCTTGTCCAGCTGGCTGATCCCCTGCGCCAGTTTGGCCAGCTGCTCCGCAATAATGGCATTATGGATGGCCTGGGCCGTGTACGTCTTCACGTCGAAGTCTTCCGAGCAGAAGTCTGCGTAACAGTCTGCAAGTGAGAGCAAAGGCTGCTTTCACTGCAATGCATATCACTGCCGGCCTGACATGTTAACATTAAGCCACCGTAACAGACTGGAAAAACATTTAATTCATTAGCACTTTCCTCATAAAAAAAAATTAAGACGAGTTATGCGAGAAAATATAAAAGGCTCAAATACACTTTATTTTTAAGAAAACACTGAATGAACTTATAACAAGAATGATGGAGAACAGGATTACATCTAAATGTTCTGACGCGAGGTTTCCCCTCTCACAAACGTCGGTACTATGCTGAAGACCTGTTTTAGTGGTTTTAATCTCCAGTAATTTTCTGATCATTTCCAAGTTAGGACTGGCGAGCGTGTATCGGGGCGTTTTTATTATAAAGCCTGATTAAATGTCATACTACTGTCAACCGGACGACTGCGGTAATGCGAAATAAAACTAGCCCACGCAAGTGTCCCACGGATAGTTTGAAGCAAATCGGCAAATTTCCTCCATAAACAGAAATAGAAAGCACTGTTTGTGGGAGTAAAACACCTAATTCTGTTAGCTAACATTGCTAAAGCTCAGGACAAACATGTATCTGCTTAACGCTGACCCTGCCTGAAGCTCATGATAATATGAGAGAGAGCATTACAATTACGAAGCATGAAAACAAAACAAGCAGTCTCACCATCTTTTAGAAGCGCATTTGTAGAGATATCGCCTTTGCTTCCTTCCATGTTGGCGACTGGCCGGTGACGCACAAAACCTGCGCCCGTCGCTCTGACGTCACACCAAGATGTACACGTGGAAACGCGGAATAATTCAAACGAAACACAATTCCACGTTTAATTAAAACAGAAATAATATATTTAATCAGACTGAATTTGGAATGCATTTGCGGGTTTTAAGAGGTCAAAGGTGAAAGGTAACCCCGGTACTTGGTCACGTTGCAAGGAGGATGTTCTATTGAATCTTTCCTGAAACGTATCAAATGAAACAAACAAAAAAATAACACACTGGGACTGGTCCTGCTAGTTATTTTTGAGGTGAAGAAGCTCTGCTGTGAAAGTATCAGAAGATGGATTTAGTTTTTAAAAGGAAAAACCGGCATCCATTATCCACAAGTACATATATTTCTATACATTTCTGAAGTGTTTTATCTTTAAATACGATTTGCGAAACGTATCCTTCCACGGAAAAGAATTTGATCAAAAGACACCGATAATGGGACGCCTGGGTGTTTGATTGTTCACTTGTCTGGACGAGCTTCTCGTGGTACTTCTAAGCGGTCCATGATTTCGGAGTTTGAGTAGCATCGCTGTCGGGCGGGAGTACAACCATGGATTCAAACTCGAAAAACATCATGGACATGTTTGAAAGGGGCAAAGTAGTTAAAATCTGTGCTCCGATGGTTCGTTATTCCAAGTAAGTGCGTGGGATTTCAGTTTTCTCTTATATACCAAATGTGTGTAGTGCGCGGCGAAATCATCCACCGTATGTCACCATTTGCAGGCTGGCGTTCAGGTCCCTGGTGAGGAAATACGACTGCGATGTATGCTTTACTCCTATGATCATTGCTGCCGATTTCATGCGATCAGCCAAAGCAAGAGACAGTGAATTTACAACCAATCAAGGTTAGGCTCAAGTTACAGGAACAAAAGCGGAATCAAAAATATTTCATGTAGTATTTAAAAACCGTTATCTGGTGGCGAATCGATGCTTTATAAGAACCTTTGGCTTTTACTGTCTCACTCCTCAGCGGATCACCCGCTGGTCGTGCAGTTTGCAGCTAACGACCCCGGGACACTGGCTGAAGCGGCCAGCGCGGTGGCCCCCTTCTCCGACGGCGTGGACCTCAACTGCGGCTGTCCTCAGAGGTAGACATACCCCAACGACTGACTATTGGCTCACAGATAAGTAAAAACCAAATTAAGGGCGTGCATTAGGATGTAGATGGTAAGAGCATGCCCCGACCAACGTGGGCGTAAGTTATGAGATGGGGGGGTTGTAATAATCCAAACCAGACAATACAACCTCCTGGACCCCCTTCAACCGGTGGAAACCTCAACCCCACCCTCTATGCTTAATCCAGAGTTGTGCCCTTGTGTACCAGTATTAGGAATATCGTGTGTGCTTAGAAGGGTGGGGGTTCAGGGCTGAGAATATTGATTGTTGAAAAGATTGCAGCACAGTTGCTACATAACACACTGTAGATATATATGTATATTTGGTTATTGTACAATAATAATAAAGATTCTGATTCTGACGATTGATCGTGAGGCCTGCTGATGGTTTGAGGGAGGTTAGTTGTCACAGCATGCGTGACTCTGGTTTGATCCAGCATATCGATAACACATCTGGTTTTTCCCCAGATGGGCCATGGCAGAAGGTTACGGTGCATGCCTGATAAATGAGCCTGAGCTGGTGAGGGACATGATACAGCAGGTCCGATCCCGAGTGGAGAACCACAAATACAGCGTCTCTATCAAAATACGGTAAGGGCTGACGGCTGCATGTCACAGAGAGTCGTCATCAATTTAGCCCTGGTGTTGTACCGGCCATAAAGAATTTGTAATTCTTGTTTCTCTTCATTATTGGCATTCTGAGCGATGTCTCGTGTGAGTTTTCCCGAGCGTGGTCTTCTCCACATAGGCTCCACAAGGACCTCAGGCGGACCGTGGACTTGTGCCAGAAGGCTGAGATGGCCGGGGTGTCCTGGGTGACCGTCCACGGCCGGACCGTGGAGGAGAGGCACCAACCGGTCCACTACGACGCCATTAGGACCGTCAAGGACAGCGTCTCCATCCCAGTGATCGCCAACGGGGATGTGAAGAGCCTCAAAGATGTGGAGTCTACCTACTTGCGCACCGGGGTCGATGGTAAATGGACATTTAGTAGGTCAGACCTGGACTATGCTGCTTAATATGGATGGTCTGTCCCTCATCAGGGGTACGGGGACAGAAAACAGTATAAAGTATAGAGGAGAATCTGTCACCTGTCACCGGTCCCTTATTGGTAACTCACCCTAGCAGCAATAGTACCTAAGCTGGCTCCTTCGCAGCTGTCTGCTTGTGATGTCATATCTGTCTACCGCTAAACACAGCTGATATTTCATAAAGTCTAGGAAATGTCACCTGCTATGAGTGAGGTCCTCCATATGTGTCGTTTAGGTGTGATGGTTGCCCGGGGTCTGCTGGCCAACCCTGCCATGTTCGCTGGCTATGAAAACACGCCACTGGAGTGCGTGTGGGACTGGGTGGACATCGCCCTGGAGCACGGCACGCCCTTCACGTGTTTTCACCATCATCTGATCTACATGCTGGAGCGTGTCAGCTCGCCGGCGGAGAGGAGGGTGTTCAATGCGCTGTCCAGCACCTCGGCCGTCATCGACTACCTCCGCCATACCTACAGCTCCTGACTGCCACAGACTCCCTGCCGTTAAAGCCTAAACTTGTTTTATTTAATAAAAATGACTTTTAACGCAGAGCATACAATCAGTCGTCATTCCCAGTGTCCCAATTTTGCATCGGTCCTAATATTTGAGCCCTGAACAAGCTTCTGTATCTTAGTCGGCCCCAGTACCTGATATGATGCTTTGTGCCATTTGGGGGGGGGGGGTCATAGCACCGATTTGGTCATTTATCTGCTGTCCATCTGGCGTTTTTCTGTGTTAAGGGCCCAACAGTGGTGCGACCACTCTGCCAACCGCAGGATTTGAACCAGCAACCTTCTGTTGCCAGGCACTGAGGCCTCACCTGCCTTACTCACCAGTCTTTTGTGCATTTGGAATATATATAAACAGTGCACTGCTTTTTCCGTCAGCCATCGGGAACCCTAAGGTGCTCTAAGCTTGGTTTCCCGACCTTTTGATATTTGCCAACCGGTCTACGCCCTATAAATATTTCACAGGCCGCTGAAACTGGGGAACGGGAGATACGAGCAGACTGATTGCTGATTTCATAAATTTAACTGTTTACATTTTTCTTTCAGATGTGAACAGCACACAAACCCGTCAGCGTTCTGTGACTCTAATCCATCACGTCTAGACAGCCTGTATCCACAGCACCACAATCACTGCTAACCTACTAAGACCCACAGGAATGTATCCTGAATGATTTTCCATCTCTGTTTTCTGTCTCTTCTCCTTTGGAAGTAAATAAAACTCATCTCCATGTTGCACTCTGGGTAGGCTCATGGTTGGCCACCCTCCTAGCACTCACCACTTAGCATTTATAAGTTATTTTTCATCTACCCCATTCCTTACACACAAGGACAAGATTAAAACCCTGGGTCATTTACTGCTACTGAATACCAATTTTTCTGTCAGTTATGTTGTATTGGTGGACGTCAGTAGACTACCCCCCCAAAAGAACGCCCTCTTTTCCATTACTGCATCTCCCTTACCCCCCCTCCCTGCATGTATCACACCTCAAAAGAGCCATTTCTGAGCCATAATTATGTTCTCAGTATCTCACCTTCGCCCTGCTGGGCAGATCAGGCCATTTCCAGCATACGCTGCGATTCCCCACCCTGGTGTGACTGTCACACCACTCCTACTGCTTTCCATTGTGCCTAAGTAGCCTCCCTTCCCTCTGTCCTCAGACAAGCGTGTGACATCATTAGACGTCAACATCTTTTCATTTCTGGAAATGCAGGACGTCAAAGGTATAACAATGGAGTATGGGACGCCTCCCCAGCTCTTCCCAGGCGTCCTGGATTGACTCCCCCCCCCCCCCGCCCAGTTTGCACAACACCCCTCACGTCTCTAACCCCCTCCTATAGCTTTTGTCATCACTGCTCCCCAGATGACACTTGCCTGTACCTTTGTATTCACATCTTCATCCACATCACCGCAGTCAGTCCAGAAACATCCACCAGAACCTGTGCAAGATGGAGAGTTCTGCAGGCGACAGTAATTCTTCATGCATGTGGACCGTCTCATATTTCATTACAATGCATGGCCCTGTAACCCTAAAAAAGCTTCTGCCAAATCAATCAATGTAAATATTTTGTCTGTGATTTTCTTGCTGATGACAAAAAAGTATCCGGCCACTTCTGCAAGTCGCCCACTCTGCAACCTTGAAGTCACCTGCGAAATTCTCATCCTGAAAGTCATCTCCACTCTCTGAAGGGCAACGTCCACCAAAGCCAAGTTACTGTAAGCCCACAGTGAAAAGATCCATCGCAAGAGTAAAAAAGAATACTCATAGTAACCCAATTAAAAATACATTTTTAAATCAAAAACATGAACGTGTCCTGACAAGTGACACCGCTTCCTGTAAAAACAGTATGCACATTAACAAAATATTTACATTTTATTAAAACAATATTAAGCATCCCAAAAAATCTACACAAGTCCAGTACAAATATATAATTTATGTTCTATGAAATCGTTCAACTTGGCCAGTGTTCCCATCATGCTTTGCATGGTTTGGGATTGGAAAAAAAAATGGGAATGTCCAGAAGTCAGAGCCTGGTCTCCCGGTCTGGGTCGTAGTCTGAGTTGCGTATGAGCTGGTCACAGTTCAGAGAGCTGTTCTCGTCCTTGGTCAGTGATTCCAACTCTGTCCCTCCATTCACCATGCCTGGATTTTTCTCCTCCGCCCTGACTTTTCTCCGGAGTAGCACAAAACCCATGACACACAGGACGAAGGACACAGTGCGCAGGCCCAGAGTCAGGCCCAGGTACACGATCCTGAGGCGAGGGGGAGAAAGTGCACGGGCTCAACACGAGGGTGCAGCCTAGGCTGAGGACCAGGGTCCTAATCCTTCTGCACCACATCAAGGCCCAGAGGAAGAGTTACAATGTGTGTGTGCTTCCTGGGATTCAAGCCCACAACCTTTGTGCTGTTAGCACAATGGTCTACTTGTTGAGGTTTACCAGCTACATAAACTGGGAATAACATTAGGCGAGAGAAGTTGGTAAAGCAACATACTAGTTAGAAAGGTTTGCAGGGTCAGCCAGGATTTAAACTCACAACCTACTAGACGTGCTTGTTAATGGTGACGTGCTTCTTAAAGGGCAGGGTTCTGTGGTGGGGAGGGGGGAGCATACCTGTACGCCGAGGTGTCATAGATCCTACACGCGCCTCTCCCCCCACACCTCTTGTGGCCCCACTTCAGACAGGTGGCATCGATGACTGCCCCAAAATAGATGGGGGCGGGGATTCCCGCTGTGGGAGGGGCAGAGGGACACACCCTTAGCAGGAAGAGGGGAGGGACAGGGACCTCCTCCGGGTCTTTAACTCAGGGCAGCTTCTCTAGCTGTTTCTAATCAGTTGCTGAACTTCTCCGTAAATCCTAGGTGAGGAAACACCTTTTCATAGGCAGAATAACTAAAATATCAGAAAGAGCTGCAATATTACACTAAATCTGCAGGGCCTGGTCCCACTGTCCTGCTGGTGCTACAGCAGCAGGGCTCACATATGATCTGAACTAGATCAGAATTAGAATCAGGTTTATGTGGTGATATTTGTGTCTGGTTTGTCTCACCACTATTGTGGCAGCATGTATTTATGCAATTACTGCTAATTAAGGGTATTTGTTCTATCCCAATACGTCCTAAGCAGTAGACAGAACACATGTGGAAAGCACTCCCAGATACCGCACGGTTACGCATATGCTGCCACTCTGCAAGCTTCACAGGACTCACCCAGTGTTCGAGTCGTCAAGGTGTGGAATCCCAGTGCTAAGGATTTCAGTTCTGGCTTTATACACCTGGGAAAAAAAACGCAGCGGACAGGAAGTTCAGGGACATTCGGCAAATAGGTGACCTCTATTGCCTGAACATCATTGGTCAAACAGGACGTGCTTGATTGGATGATTAAAATCACAGGATTATGCTGACAACAACAGAGGAACAAATTTTTCTGCCGTCAAATTACTGCATAATGTCTAGACAATGTGACAGTATTAAACATTAGATATCGCCCAGGAACTAGTGTTGCCTAAGACTGTGGCAGTAAACCTTCTTGCTGGCTAATTTTATCGCCGCTGAATAGCGGAGCGACACATTTCCGGGACACTGCGCGTCATTCGCGGGTGGTGGAGAGCTGTTGTCACTTTACGGGAGACTCGCAGAACTTCCGGGAGAGGTGGGATGTCTGCACCTGATGAGCAACATGTAGCCTGGTGTCCCGCCCAGGGAGATGATGAAGGAGCTTAAGACTGAGAGCGCCAGGAAGTAGGGGAATATGCGGTCACACCCATCCCGGCGCTGACAGTGGCCCACGGTCGCAGAGAGATTCCCAGGTGTGTAGGCTGCCTCAGACAGGCACTGACACTGGTCAAACACCTAGATCAGGATGTGTGGGGGGAGGGGGGAGGTTTAGCATCCCAACAACGATCTACAAGTGCAGAAGATGAAGCAGAAATGCTAATTACAGCTAAAATGAAGTCATTGAGCGTTCGTTCTCACTGTGTTCTTTCCTGATCCGCTGGACAGGCGGCAGCCAGCCAGGCACGGCGAGATGTAGGTGATGCCGTTGTCTCCGCACACCGGGTCCCAGTCCTTCCCAGAACACAGGCAGGCGGAGTTGCAGTCTGTGAACTGGGAGGCCTCCTGAGATGCCAACATGTCCCCTCTGTTTGTGTTTAATTCACAGGGAAATTCTCTTTGCAAATCTATCCCTTACCAAAATGCTTAGAGACATTTTAGAAATCGTTTTTTCAGTGTATACTTTATTTTACTCAAGCAGAAGTACCATAAGATTGAGAACCAGTTAGGAACATTCACTTACAAGTTCCAACCCTAAGGGCATTTTCCAAACATATTTAGCTGCTAGCTTTTTAGCTGCAAGGAATTCAGTTTGTTGAACAGAAGGTTGCAGTTTAAAATCTCAGCAGCCAAATCCCAACCCCTGGGCCAGGTTTGGGGCTCGGTGTCATGTGTCATTAGCTACGTAAGATGCTGATGTTGCTTAGTTCCTGCACTTGTGTAAAGAACTTGAGTGATTCAGGTTCTGATATAAGTCATCATAAATGATATCACTAGGCTAACACAGGGTGCGCTGCTCCTTGACCGTGGGACACTTCACTACTTGGCACCTTCTACCATATTCAAGATCATTCGTCACAGACGACGTGCCATTTCTGGGGACATACCCATTGTAGGACACTGTTATCCCAGCCACCTTGGAGTTCTCACAACCCATGGCGAAGAAGAAGAGGGACAGGAAGTAGCCCAGCAGCGAGGTGCCGAAAGCGAACTTGGCAGCTCCCATGATGTCCAGCCTCAGCTTCTTCATGACCACACCCCCCAGGAACATGCCAAGGGCCACGGCAGGGATGTTGATGAGGCCTGCAATGGCATGGATGAGGCAAGGTTACACACACGCTCTGGATCGGGACCAGGCAGCTGCAACAATCACATGCCAACAACATCAGAGGCCTGATCTCCTCATTCATATGAAAGTGATGAGACCAAATTCTCATTCACGAGGGTCAAGGCAGGCATGTCCATTGATGGCAGGAGAGTGGGAAACACACAATGTCTGTCAGGCACCATCCAAAGGACTAATTTCTCAGTGCAAAGCTGCACTTTATCAATCCATCTGTGTTACCTTCACTTTCACATCAATCTCAATTTCATATCTAACCTCAGATGGCGCTTTTCAACTGGCATACAGGAACCGAGCCAGACCCCAGCTGTACCACGAAGAGACTCCAGTTACAGCGCTGGTTCCAGCCCGCTTCGGTTTTCCACTGCAGAAGGGTCGGCTCCATAAAGGCGTTGCCGATTTTGGAGAGCGACAGTTACATAAAACCGAATGGACGCTTATTTACTGTCCACACATCGTACATCGTGATTTACCATTCGCTAATTTCTGCTAGCACGTGTGAGAATTGCTGTCTTATGTTAGCATCAAATGCTAGGGGAATTGGCATTTGCTTGCATATATTTGCGTTACGAATCCATTCTATTCAGATACTCTGTAGTAGTTTTTATAAGTAGGAGGTTGGAAATTTTTAAGTTCTGAGTTTTTGTTAATGCATCAATACATCGGTAACGTTTGATATTACTAATAATGAATGATATATAGAATATGACATGCATACTGACATAGATCATCGATATCTCATTACGTCCAATCAGGTGGTGGTAACACAGCCAGCTCGATTTAGTCACGCTTTCAGCCCTGCAAGTAAGCAGGGCTATGTCAGTTCGCGGTACAGTGTGGTTCTTGGTGGCAGTGGAAAAGCGACAAGAGTGAGATCACAGCACCTTTATGATCCTATTTCATGAGGAAAGACAGTTCAAGCGTCCGCGGCAAATGAACACTATCGTACTAATGAACCAAGAGAAAATATTCATCAAGCAGAGATGGCACTAGTGACACCAGTTGACAGAAGCACGGGTTTGGTTACATACCCATTAGAAAGTTGGCTTTAGATGCTGATTGTCCGTAATGCTCCTCAATGTATTTTGGTTTGTACGTCACCATCCCAATGAGGGAGTTGAACTGGATGATTGTCACACACAGATATAAGAAGTAGACTTGGTTTCCCAGGAGATTTTTCAATGAAGGCAGAAACTCTGAAAAAACAGCACTTCACCTTGTCAGCAGAGATTCTGCTTCTGCTGAAAAGTCCTCTTTATGTTTACTATAACGACTGTGCTCATTTTGGTATCCCTGCAAATGTCATAAATTGGAATAACGTACTCAGGGGCGTCGAAGGGGCAGGGATATCCTGGCAGATCTGGGGGGCCCAGCACTTGACAGGTGTCCTTCAATATGTTAAATTATACATAAAATTGGAAGGGGTGACATTTTGTCATCATAAATGACATATTCAAGGTCCTAGAACCTCTAAGCATGCCCCAGAACATACTGCAGTGATCCTGCCTTGCTTTCAGAAGGTCGTCACCTAATCCCCCAATCAGGGCACAGAGCCAGTCACAGAGTTCCTGTACCTTTTGCCATCTCTGCCAAGTTGGCCGACTCCTCTGGTCTATACTTGCGCTCGACGCACATGGGATCACCGATGAAGCACGGCTTCTCCGAGGCACACCCAGAGGGGCGCCGATCCCCCGGTCTGGCCAGTGACTTGGGCAGGAACCAGAATGGGACAGCCGAGAGGAGGGTGATGACCCCCGCAATGAGGTAGCCCAACCACCACGCCCCCACCCAGCGGGCGTCACCGGGGGTGATGGTGATGCTCTCTGAAGCAGGAAATGGCGCCAAAAGCAAAGAGTTGCTTAGATGAGGAGGGGAAACAAAGATAGTGAAGCAGTAAACAGACACAATACTCAGCTTAGTGCCAAGCTTACATTGGTCAGGGAGGTGGGAGTGATGACGGTGTTTCACAGATTGCTAATTGCTAGATGCTAACTTGACACTACTGGAGACCTTTCTCAGCAAGGATCACAACGGTGTTTCTCATCAATGCGGCCATGAGGCTCTTCTAGATATCCAGGAGTAATTATAATCATAGGCTGCTGTGAATTTGTGCAGAAATACTGACTGACTGAATGAGCGTATGGGTTGAATCGGGTGATTATGGTTTGGATAAATGAAACTGCAATGATATAGCTATGAGTCAGTTGGCAGCACTAAGTCAGAGTCGTCAGGTAATAGAGTCAGATTCAGAAAACCCTACGCAGCTGTCCTTAGAGTCAGTCATCAGTACGGTGAGTCATGAGAGTCCACATCAGTTTGCTCACCCATATCTATAAATCCAATATCCACATATATTTTAGCGCACAGGGACCCCAGCAGGTACCCAAATATCGGGCCTATGATGGAGACCGTCTGCACGCAGCCTGAAACAGAGAAGAGAAGATGAAGAGCAGAGATGAGAAGACAAGAGAAGACGAGGCAAGAGAAGAAGGGAAGAGAAGACAAGACAGAAGAAGACAAGTGATGAGAGAAGAAGAGAAGAGGATATGTGAACTTTTCAGCTGTCATGGAGTGAACATCACTAAGCAGCCCAGCATTTCCTGAAAAGGTCTGCTTGCTTTTCTAGACACATCTACCTTAACACTGCAATGGAGATCATCAAGACTCCCCTTGTGTTCACCATCACACAATAATCAAGGACATAAAGGAGTGGCTGTCTTGGTTATTACTGACTCGTGATTATAATCAACAAATATTATTGGTTAATAATGACTAGAAGCATTTGTCATAGAAGCTGGAAGGACGACGATGATGAGGATGATTCATTACCAATGTAGAAGGCTGCGTCTTCTTGCCGAGCGTGATCATCGATGTATGAGATTCCCAGCGGCTGGACGGGAGTTTCGCCGATTCCGCGCAACATGTTCCCCAGGAGAACATAAATCCACATGGAGAGGCTGGACTCTCGTTCACAGCCCGGCATGGGGGAATGGACGTTAGTCTTCTGGGGAAGAGGCACTCCGCTATCTGAAACTGGGTTTGCAACATCTCTGTATTCTTGGATCCTTCGTTGCCAAGGTTCTGTTTCCTTTTTGTTTCATTTGACAACTGTTCTAACATTACTGGTATCTATATAATCAATGTCATAACACAGAGTATGAGATCATAACATCAGAGTACAAGAACACAATGCTAATCTTTTACAGAAGTCTTTCCCAAACTGGCTCTAAATTCAGAGTCAATATGAATTTGCGAGGGATTTCGAGGATTTAGATTTGATGGTCCCTGCTGGGATCCCTGTTACCGCATTACTGCTGCGACCATTTACCTGCACTCGCCACCGTCGAAGGTCCATCTCTTGCGGTCGGAAGATCAGGGGAGCTTGCAGGACACGGGGTGAGGTAACTGGTAGAGTTCATCGAAGATCTAATGGAGGTTTCGAACTTATAGCTGTATGAGAGTCGGTGAGCAGAATGAATTACGAAGAAAATTTACAGTCTATTATGGGCGCGTAAGAAATGTTACATAACTCATTTTGTTTTCCAGTGAATTCTAAGAATTATTTGCTACTAAATTTAGCTTTCCTGAAACAGCAGCCTAAAATCTCACAACGGACACAAAATCTAAGTCATACAGAAAGTCCAAACTGTGAACCTAAAGTGAGATTAGGGTTAGGGGTAGGGTTACCTTTAGTGTCTATTTACATTCTTTAGCATTCGATTTTGATCTAGAATTACGCACAAGTGAGGATCAGAGGCGAGGGTCGACCAGCTTTGCTAGAGCAATGGACATGAAGGGTGTTGCTGAATTTTGAGATGATTACCTTTGCTGGTCGATGGATATAACCCTCTGGACCACTGAGCTACATATCACCTGACAGGGGTGTACGCATGGGCAGGGCCAAAGGGGTACTGGCCACAGCAGATAGCTGATTGGCTCCTCTCCCCTGTCATTTACTTATTGAAAATGTATCATTGGCTAAAGATAAGGGTGGCCCCATCTGTTTGAATTTTATGCCTCCCACCATTAAAAAAAAAAAATCCTAGAATTACCCCTACTGCCCCAGCAACGAGGTCAAATAAAATCAAAGCACGTTACGTAAAAGAAATTAAACAAATACATTTGGGGAAGGATGTAGTTCCCTATTTACCGTCCGATGATGAAATGAGGCATGGCGATGACGAAGGTGCCGACGGACATGAGCAAGCAGCCAACCGCGATGATCTTCGGCCGATGCAGCTTGGCCCCGAAGTAGCTCACGAAGGCGATGACTAGCAGGTTGCCTGTGAGGGTGACACACAGGTACATGTTTTAGGCCCAGGGGACCTCGGTGAGCTGTGGGCACCAAGCCAGGAACAAAACCACAAGCCTTTTGGGAACGGCGGGGAACGGCGCACAGTCAGACGGCATCGAGAGCGAAAGGAAGATGAGCTATGTAGCCTGGAAGCTGGGACAGGCTGGCATGAGAGCTAAGGGGCCCCATTACCCCGCGTTTCCTGCAGAAGTCACGCCCGCTGGTGGTTGTGTTTTACTTGCAAAACCAGCGAAAACGGTTCTGAAAGCAGCTGAGCCTCTGACTTTACTTTTCACTCAAACTCTAGTGTTTACTGGGGGCAGCTGAGGGCCGCTAACAAAAAAGGAGGGAAAGCCTTGCTGTGCTGTGCTTACGGTCTCCTATTGGCACCGCCGAATGGCTTCCAAACTTATCAGGAATCAGCCCACAGTCAAAGGCTCAAAGCGACTTTTATGAGTTAAGATGCAGGAGGAAACTTCCAGAAGCTGGACTGAAAGGTCAGACGGGGGTCGAGGGACTCTGTGCTTATAGGGTTCCTCGCAGAGTCCAGGTGATTAGCTGAAGTAAAGGAGAAACTCAGGGTAAGAATCGGGCTTCCAAGTATTGGCAAGGATGATGGACCAACAGATAGATTGACTGACAGACAGGGAGGGAGGGAGAGAGACCTTTACTTACTTAGCAAAGTCCCAGATCTAAGTGAGTTTCTGGACCACAGGAACTAGGCGGTTCATCACCAACTTTGGATTGAAATGTGATTTTGTAATGAGATGTTCTTCAGGTTAAGCTGGTTCTGTGTTGAAGTTCTCCAAAAAAGGTTTATCTGAAGTAAGGATAGCTTCTGTTCAAGTGTCCAACACCATGGACTTTCAGGAGAATTCCATCAGTTAAGTGGTCGGACATGTGCAGGATTGACATGTTTGAGTCAATCTTGCACATGCCCCTTAGATCGCCATGATTTCCAAACTGTCCACCTCTACCTGCTGCCTCACTAGTCGCACAGGAGCAACAATGGACACGCTGACAAAATCCTACAAAAACTAGCACAGATTGTTTATCGAAGGCCCCGTCATGCCGCTGAAGCACGTACAGGTCGTTTAAAATTTGTTGTACGACGATGAAAAAACATCGGCGATGAAAGCACCTCGATTCACGTGCCACTCACCTATTTCAAAGCTGCCATCAATGATTCCGATTAAGTAACTCGGAATATCGAATCTCCTCTCCAGCTGGGTGATTGTACTCTTCAGATAGCTCCCGGAGAGCGTCTTGGAAAAATAGGCAAAGGACAAAGCAGCCAGGAACGTCTAGGAGGACAGGAGTGGGAGGGGAACAAAAACAGAGGTGGTTCAACAGTTGATGCGCTGGTGCATGTTTTTCCATATCAGACGGCTGCACTTATGCCAGCCTCCGTCTCCTCCAAAGCCCAGTGCTCCCTCTTTTCTGTGGCCTTCGTGTACGAGATAATTGATCGGGAGGACATCAGGGGGCACGACAGACAGAGGGGTGCAGAAAAAAACGAGAGAATGGAGAAGCAGGTGCGTTGGGAATCCATAGGTCATGGAGACCAGAAGTCCAATTGGGACGGGGGTAGTTTTACCTGGCCGATTCAGATGGGGTAAGAGACGTGTGTGATTTCCCCAAATTACCTGGACAGATAAAACTAACCCAACCCCTATATTCATGTCAGAGTGAGCGCATCTAAAAAGCAAATGACAGCAGAATTGTCATATTGGGTGACCTGTCCCTTTAACATATTAATCAAACATACAACCATATAGCAGCTTGCGGCAGAAGAGGCCGCTGATGGAGGCTGTCAGACGTTTATGTGGAAAACTCAGGACTCATTGAAGTTCCACTTTTAGCAGATGAATGCCGTTTGGGCTGGACTACGATTACTGAAAGCGGTCTGTGTTCACTGAAATATAGAAGGTAATTCACTTCAGAATTTATACTGTGGAGGCTTGTAACAATTACAGACACGTTTGATTCGAAATGGATTAAAATTACAGACCTCGTTGGTAATTGCTTCAATTACATTACGTCCCCAGGAAAAACTAATCCTGTCCAAGTAAGTTTTAAAGATGGATGGGACAGTTTCATGAGTTTCACACACGCAGAGCCCCAATGCTGGAGGGGGGCGGGGCTTCATCCATTCCGTTATGTAATAATACTTGCAGTACAGTTACTGCAGGTCCCAGCCCTTCATTCGCCTATTCAAGCCCAGATAGCAACCAGAGACCCAAACAAGGAAAGTCTGCCTACAACATAAAGCCTCTTTTTTTGGTGTTAACCAGTTACACTTTGTCAGCCTGGTTCTCAGCTGGTCCCAGTTTCCCCTGAGAAAGATGGTCCCCTTGTCTAATAGACGTCTCACTGCCCCAGCCCCCCCAACATGGCTCTGTTCAGTATCCCAAGCCACAACCCTTACAAAGTACACAGGGAGTAACAGGGGTGTAAATAGCAGGAATGGGATAAGGAGACCTTCCATTCTTTCTCCACAGCAGGGAGTTTCACTCCTGCACATCTTCAAAGACCCTCAAGTCTTTGGTGTCGCCCACGGAGCACACGTGAGAGAGGTAACCATGGAAATTCTCACGTTTTCACTTTTCTCATCAGGATAACAATGGCGCCGTAATTTTCATAATGGGCCTGGCGCTGGATCATGAGTCACGACACGCCGGCGTTACGCCGTAATTGAATCCGGCTCTTGGTGGTGAGCAATGAAACACAAGGCATGCCTGCGTGTGCATACACAGAGAGCAGGCCTCCGAGTACACCTACACATGGAGTATACCTACTCATGGAGTATACCTACTCATGGAGCGCAACATGTATTATAGTCTCATTTTCCCCAAGAGAACCCTAACAAGTTGTTGGTCATTTGTGAACAAGGGTATACATGACAAGTACAAGCGATGCAAGCCAGGCCAAACTGACCCTGACCAGCATGAAGATGATGAAGAAATGATGGATGAAAACTGAACCTGTGAAATGAGAGGTGTCATTGTATGACTTATGTTGTTAAATGTGTTATTGACCCATGTCATCATTGTGTCATAAAGATAGCAGTGAAATATGAATCAGTTTAAGCCTTTAGCCTGGATTTCTACACTGTAAACACAGCATCTCTCTCCTCCATTCTTCCATCAATATAAAGATGATAATTCCTACAGAATTTTCATCTTTCCGCATAGGGATGCTCTCTGTCAGACACACACACACACACACACACACACACACACAGAGCACAGATCCAAACTCCAAGTAGCAGGATGCAGTAACAGTGCTATTCCTCGTGTTACTGGACTGTTTCCCACTATGAACATAATTTGCTCAATGTTCCCAATAACCATCACTGACCATTATACAAGTGAACCAGATAGCAGGATGACTCTCCCTCAGAACAGATCACAAAACTGCAACATGGCTAACATAATGAAACACACACACACACACACACAAAGCCAGACCAAACGAATACCGCTCCCCCAGATATGCCACGCTAGTAATGGCCGTTCTGTTTGGGTCCTGCTGTGAGCCACATCGGCAGAGCTCACCCATAGCATTACTCACGAGCAAACAGGAAATCAGAAAAAGACAAACGTTTTAAACACTACATTTGACTTACGCAATCTGCACTGTCAGCTAGACTTCCTGTTTACCTTAAAATGTAAAACTGGGCCTTTTAATTTGATTAGTTAGTAAGTTGGGGAGACAAGATGTTTTTTATTTAAAAGAGGAGAAGTCGATCCCCGGTGCAGCAGCCTTTCTTGGTCATAGACATTTACATCCCATCGTTTTATATGCAAACTGGTGTTTTACACTTTCATCTGACTTCAGCTTTAATATAAAAAGACACCGTAAATGTTTAAATGGCTTCTTGGTAACACTTTACTTGACGGAGCACAAATAATATGTTATCACTTATGTATTAATTAACCACAAACTCATTCTTACTTACGTACTGATCTCATGTTAAAATGTCACAATCCATTAAATTCAATTACTATATTTGTTACTATTTATGTTAATTCTGTTTGTAAACTACTGAAGGAACAACTGAAGGGACAATTAATGAACAACACAAGTGAAATACTCATGTTTGTTCATAATTAATGAATCATGATGCAAATTTATCCTAAACAATCACTATATTTGTTACTGCAGTATATCTGTTAATTCTCAAAACATTTGTGGGTTATTGAATGAACTACTGAATGAATTACTGAAGGAACAAGTACTGAATAACATAAGTGAGTTATTATTAAGTATTTGTGCCTCGTCAAGTGTTACTGGATACTTCCTTGTTTACTGTCAGATGTTTATGTCAAATATGTATTCATTTCTGTAAAATAACGAAATCGCTGCGATTGCAGCTGCTTATAATATCTGATCAGCGGCATCATGATCTCAGTATCATGGGAACGAGTGATTAGGGCAGCTTAAGGCCATGGAATACGATTAGGGTATGAAAATCAAGCCACGGGAACTTTTATAATCTGATATCCCTTGACTTGATTTTATGTTAGTTCCTGTCACCTTTGCCTGTAATTTCTAGAACCTGCCTAAACGCATTTGATGAAGCGGCATTTCGAAACAGAAAGATCACAGTCGGCTTTGGCAGTCGTTGTATATGTGAATTTGCATGATATTGTACTAACCTGTCTTTAATATACCGTTCACACTAATCTGTGTTCAACGATAGTGAAGAAAATGAGCTGAGGGAAACCTGACCACGTAAAAGCATCACGCCGTTAAGACAGACTGACCCTGCAGCGCAAGCGCGGTACATCACACAGGTACATACTGACATACAGTTACCCTCCTCTTTGATTTATTGTACCGTTTACACAAACTCGAAGACCCAGTATGCAGCTGTGAGAAAAAGTTTGTGAACCCCGTGATGTTTTTAGATGATTCCCGGGGTGTCTTCAGATGACATCATTTCAGACCGGCTGAGGTCAGGACTTTTGTAAAATGCAGAATTTCTTCAGTTTGAGCCAATATGCTTGACTTGAATATGCTGTGAATTTACTGCTGTTTTGCATCACTGTCATATTGCATGAACCAGCATGATAATAACCCCAATTACAGTTTTCTCAGGGGGGGGGGGGGGGGGGGGGGGGGGGGGGGGGGGGGGGGGGGGGGGGGGGGGGGGGGGGGGGGGGGGGGGG
>JAODJX010000065.1:34518412-34535661 GCA_026776945.1 Isichthys henryi
ACCCTTGCTTAGGCTCCATCTACATTCTTCGCTCGTTTCCATGTTCTTCACTGGGAAGATGTTGCTCGGTTCATGTGGTGATCTCCAAGCGTGACTCACACGGTTCACTCCCAAGGTTTCTCCACAGGGAGACAAACTAACGGGATTAACAAACGGCCCCGGTGCCACGTCACATCATGGTCACAATTAATTTAACAGATCTATTATCTAGAGTGACACACAACTGAGGGAGCAGGGTCAGACAGTCTAAGGGCCTTCCTCGAGGGCCCGACGGTGACATCACTCTGCAGACCTTTGGATTTGAACCTGCGACCTACCGGTTACAGGCACTGCGTCAGTACCCGCTGTACCCGTCACAGTTCTCTTTCCTCCCTGCGTGGGTACAATATGCTACCCTTTCATGCTTTTCCGTGCCCCAGGAGACTTCTCCGGACAGCAGATCTGCAATAACCCAAAGCCATAAGAACTGCAGAGGCGTCAAATCTCCTTCTTCTCAGCTGCCATGGACCTATTGGATCAAGTCCCATCTGCGCTTTTGCAGACAGCAGTCAAGGCTTTGGCTAATCAGCTTGTAATCGCTACCGCCTTTCTTGTTGTTTTACCATTTACGAATTTTCATTCGCACATTCGTCTAGATTTTGAGTATCAACTGCTGACCAGCTTCCTGATCAGGTAAAGGCTTCTAATCTTTGCTACTCGGGATGCCGACGTCAACTCGCAACGAAAACAGGGTGCCGATTCCAACCAAAGAAATGCAGAAGACAAACGCGTTTTGCATTAAAACACTGAAACATTCCGTGACATTGTTTCAGACTCATTAAACAGACAGACGCCGCACAGAGGACAAACTCGTTCAGTGATTTCGCGGCACTGCTGAAGGCCGAGGTCTCCATGCTGCATTCCTGAGTTTTACCGCTTAAGCAAATAATCTTGTTTAAGCAGCTTTCCCATTATTGTCTAATGAACATTTGATCCCGCATGAGAACAAACCTTCCTTTATGATCTCGTAAGCGGAAGCCCCATCACAATGTCCAGACTTTTTTTTGTCAAATTAGTTCAGAGGCTTTCAGCTTTAGAAAACGAGGATTTTACAGGAGTGATGTTCTGTCACGTCCATGACGGTCACGCTGACAGCAGGCAAAGTACAGGCCTCCATTAAACAGCATAAACCTTCTCACACACAACAGCGGTGGTAGCCATGCATTTTAAAATGTCAGTTATGAGAAGACTAGGTGCTTTTTGAGTGTGTTACTGAGTAAGAGTCTATGCTGTTAGACCTTCGAAACATTCCGCTGACTTTCAAAGTGAGAACATTTTAAGGATATGAGGTTTCATGATGGTTTTGGGGGGGGGGGATTTAGGCACAGTCAGTCTGAACTGCAATGACCATGTGCTGGCTAACGCCCCCACCCCGAAATCGGAGGCTCCGTTCAGCTGCTCACGTTTCGCCCAACACACTTTTCCTTCACCTTCACAATCTCCAGTCAGCTGGGTAGGGGCTGGAGGAGGGGCCAAGTACCAGATCCACCCCCGTCCATCTTCCAGAAGAGGCCAGAAGAGGGGAACTGATCCTTTTCTTTAATGCTCTGGCTTCTCCAGCCGAGGTATCGGGGGCCAAATGGCCACAAAGTCCTACTACACCTGCTGTAAGACCTGGTTTAATTCTGCATGTTCAGGTGCTGACCACAATACTATAATATTAGAGGTTGGGGCAGGGGGGGTACAAAGCCTGCTACAAGCGAGGAGATAATTAAGTTAAGCTGCTTAGGGCAGCATATGGTTACCATGCATTTAATGGTTACTGGTTTAAGAAGCGCATGGCCCAGACCAGGGTTAAGGATGTGGGGCGTCTTTTAGCTTTAGCTACGGCTGAGCTTTGGGGCCCGGTCTGGTTAGCAGGAGCGTGTGTGATAGGATTGGGATCACAAATGAGAAAATACCCCTCAGCTTTTAATTGTTACCCTCATTTCCAGGAAGAAGTGACCAGTGAATATTAAAACTTTTGGGATGTTAGTATTCCAGGTAAATTATCCAAGTAATCTCTGTCAGAAGTTCAAGTGTGACTAGACATAAGCATACATTTCCTTAGATCGTCCTCGATTCGACAATCCGGAGGCTGGACGCTAACCTGGGTTTGTAACACGGCCATTAGTGAGGACGTCACCGACAGACCTCAGCCAAACCCACAGGCAGCAGAACAAAGTGGGCATTGTCCAGAGGAGCTGGAAGAGTGCTTAATCGTCCCGGTGTATACTGGTTGGCCGTCGTACAAGTGCTTCCCACAAACTGGTCAGGAGGCTGCTCACCAGCAGCAATCCAGTCGACCAGTACAGCCACACCGGTTACTTGCTCTCTCAGGGGGAAAAGAGAGACCCAAGACAAGGCCAGGAAGTGTCACGGGGGGCCGGGCTGCACTAAACCTCAGGGAAAAGTCTGTTTTTAAAATTAGATCACTTCTGGAAAAGGTGACAGGGTTCACCATGTAATACTCTCCTCCGCTGTCATCCGAGTATATAAATGCTGCAGGAAAGTATTACACCATACTCATGTGAAGCACCTTGTAGGAACTCTGTTGTGAAAGGCGCTATATAAAAATAAACTGAATTGAATTTAAATTAGGCACGTTCCTAAACTACAAAGAAATTTCAGGCCCTGTGGTTAGAGGTAGCTGTGGGGAGGGAACTGAATTTTTGTTTTTTAGGGGGTGGAGAGGTAACATCATACAGTAAGTTCACAACATTTTTGACGTGACAAACTCTGAAGTCATACATTCCAAGGATACAGTGCCGACTGATCTGAATGCAGAGGAGATCAGACCATGGAAAACAAACAAATTCATGACCAGAAAAAAAAAAACTAAAAATTATCCAGCAAGTAAGTCATTCCAACATACGCATATAATTCTATTATCTGTCATGTACTGGAACAAGAGATTTAAATTTCATTCAGTCTAATTTCAACAATTGTATAAACGTATAATTCAATATGGATATAATGTCCTGCCCCTTTAATGATCTTGTGTAACACTTATGGGGGGGGGGGATTTTAGACTCTCCATAACAACCACCAAAATAGAGGCCGGATTGACATTCCTACTTGTGGTTTTTCAGGAGTTCGAACTCATCGTGCACATTTGGTTTCGGCTGGTCAGTGGGTACAGCTGCCCCCCCCGTACTGAGCACCCGTTCACAACAGCGGATAATTCTCTGCCCTAATAGGTCCTCTGTGTCGTCAACATGACAGCAAAAGCCTGACAAGAACTTAAGAAATGAAAGGCAGCTTGAAGTGATTTCAGCTGTTACTTAAAATGGACTGACACTAGTCAACAGCTTCTGGTCCATAGTAGTAGTAGAGAATGACATTCTCCCGACTGAAGCGTAACTGAGCTATTTTAAACCTCAAAATTATGCATGAGTAAGCTGGTATTTTTGCAACAACGTCATCCATACGAAGTCCTGTTATGGCCCCACGCTTAGTGTGGAATGAGCCGGGCTTTGTACCTTGAGCGAGGACCGGTGAGATGGCCTGGTCTTTCCATTTCCTGGTATCTGCCTGTCCTCCCCATGCAGATCCATATTCCACAGACAGGTGGCGCTTTCCTTTAGCAGGACTCCTTAATGAGATACCTGAGTGTTGATAGTGCTCTACTGCAAATAGACAAATGATGCATGTAACCCTGCTCTGTTCACCAAAGTGAGGCACTTTTTCCAGCACATTACAAGCAACAGTGACTTACCTGCCTCTCTGGGAATGAGTACAGGATCCAGTTTTTTTTTTAAAAACAACATCAGGACTTAAGTGGATTCTGCAATAACATGACACGTGCCACTTTACATTAAGTCTCACTTGTCACAAAATAACATCAATAAAAAGGTGATGTGATATAACTTGTTTATAATTGTCTATTAATTATTTACGAAGCCTAATCTAATTTATAACCTGAATATAAAGCTTCAATGAATTCATGTGACAACCTATAAAACTGGTTTTACTACACTACAAAAATTATTTCAGTTTAGCAATTCATGATTAGGATTCACTGTAAACAGTGTCAAACTGGACTTAAGATGTCTGTTTTTCCCTATAGTATTTAAAGATAAATGGTAAAAATAAGAGCATATGGCACGTGCTACATGACAAAGTTTTAATTACCAACCCCCTCCTCCCCCTTACGTTGGGTGCCTGCTGTTTTTTAAATGCATGACCAGCAGACGCCCAGCAAGCAAAAACATATCTGCAAGTTCGTGATGCTTTTTAAAAGTTTTAAGGTTTAGATTTCACTGTGCGCGTGAAGCTATATGCCCCCCGCATTTGACATCGTTCGATTGCCCTGTTGATCGTAACCAGCAGGACATAGTCATGTGACAAGCTGGGCGCCCTCACTGGACTCAGCAGGTACTACGGGCTGGTCAGGATTTCGCCAGCAGACACAAGCGAGAGAACGACCTCCTGTCACCGGTGACCGTTCAGCGTCACCGCATGAATGCTCCTGTGAATTAGTACTATACTGCTTGAGTAAAACAACTGAGCCCTTGTTGAGAATGACAGGCAAAGCACGTACAACGATATGACGCATCATAGATGGCAAAACACAGTGACGTAACATTATCTTCATTTAGACCGCGTTTGGAAATATCCCGGGGTTTTAAAATGGCATTTCTGGATCAATTCTGAGTTAGTCTCTAGGGTCTTTCAGCAACGTGAACCGCACTCCGGATGTTCCCTGCAATTAAATATAGGGGTGTCAAACTGCACTCCTGGGGGGCCGGAGCCCTGTGTAGCTTAGCCCTTTCCCTGTTCCACCACAAACGATTCAGGTTAAGAGCTGTGTGGTAATTAGCACAAGGAGCTGAATCAGGTGCGTTAAATGAGGGGAAACCCAAAAAAATGTGGAGGGCTCCGATCCCCCAGGACAGGAGTTTGACACCTGTGAAATATATGGTAAAACGCCGACAGGTTCCGGAGCTTATTAATAGTGTGTAAATCCCACAGAAAAACACAAGAAGCTGTATCCAGTAAGATTTGATTTCATTTGGATGAAACCGCACAATCCGTTTGGTTTCCTTTGAAAATGGAGATGAGAAAGGCAAAGGGATTATTGACATGGGGAGCTGCGCTCGTGAGCGACTATATTACCTATATTTCACCAAACACATGCGTACGTCCTGCACATAAGTCAGAACGCAAAACAAACAATTTACGATTTACGACCCCCACTTGAACTTTGCATTATATTATGTGGGGGTGACTGTAGGTTTAACTAAACGCGTTTGTTAACTTAATCGAAAATTAGGTAAACTATAAGAAAGCGCCATGCAGACTGAAGTCATGACGACGAGCCCCGTATCCCTGACCACGCGCACTCTGCCCAATTAATTCATGCATTTTAATGACCCCGAAGCCCTCAGACATCGTGCAGTTAACAAATGACCATCATGCCTAAACGGGGTCTTTCCCGGGAATGTAAGCAGAGCACTGACACTGTACTAAAATAACGGCACACATCATTATACAATGTTTGTTGTGCCCAGCAGGGATAACCAAGTGTCATATTTCAGTAGTTCAATTAATAACCTGGCTGTTAATTACAACTGAGTAGTGACGATACCGTAAACACAGAGGCGTAATTCCCATCTAGGTGCGGAGGTTATAGAAACGTAAATCAAGTTTGGAAATCACACCTAAAAATAACAACAGGTTAAAAGCACGTTTTTGACAGATCGTTGGCGACCGATTTCTGCGATTTTCCTACAAATGAATAATGTGTGTCCTCTTCAGAAAGCTCCTGTAAATCAATTTACACTTAAAAACTAAGGATACTCTCCCAAAACAAGCTCAAATGAAAATGATAACTTACCTCAGACGGTGATATAAAGAGAATTAAAAAGCCCGTATACTTCGTCTACTGGGAGATTATGCAATAAGGGCTCGCCAGTATTTCCAGCGCTGACTGACGCCTTATTGCGGTAAACGCAGTTGCATGATGTCCAGATCTTCAGAGAAAACTTTCACTTAAAGGGCGATGGGGAGACAGGCGGACTTGCACGATTCCTCCTCAGTCGCGTGACAGAAGAATCAGAGTCACTGGCGATTATTTGTTTTTGCGAATAAATTCACACGACGCGTCCGATTATTGAGCGCTTGACGTCAAACGACTGGGTTTGGGAAGCACTACTCCGGGAAGCAGCGCCGTTTGCAGCCTCGTTTGGTGCATGAGAGCCGCGTGGAGAATCGGCTGGAGCATGTGATACTGCTCCTAGGAGGAAGAGGGACCAAATCCGCCTGCAATTGAATTTATCCGCCGCAAATGACTCTAGTGAGAAAGTGGGGGCAACTTCCAGAATCACGCGGCACGCCGGAGGCTATTTATTACTGGGAAAGGAAACGCACAAACAAAAGGCGTTTCTTAAACTTAAAATAGGACCCTGCAAGCGCAGCGACAGTAGCGGGACTGTCACCTACAGGTTGATCCCCACAGCCCGGAATCGTGCAACAAACTGATTGTTTACGCGACTAATGTAATTAATCGCTTCAGTGTTTCGTGATATGCTTGTCTACATTTATGGCATCAATTCTCCACGTAAATATTTAAAATCATTTTTAGTTTTTTTTTTTTTCGTTTTTCTTTCGTTGTAAATTACTGCATGAATAATTAAAAAATCACAAGAATAGCATACTCAGCAAATTGAACTGCCCCCTTATTTTTGGCGAAGTATAGGGGGCCGTTATACGTTTTATGATTATGAATAGATAATGTTTGAAATGACATGTATTTGTGCTTAAAGAACTAACCGAGAAATTCCAACGATCAGCGCACAAACCAACTAGTCGCAATATAGCTCGGCCACAAATGACACTGGTCTAAATGGGATACGGACTGCATCGCGAGGTTATAACATTAAAAAGCAAACACAGTGGATGGAAGCACTACAGGTCACGTCAGAAATGATGGATTCCTTGAGCCTGTTTACTCATGTATGCATCCATCACCCGGGGGATGAATCTGCATGAGGTTCTTTGCGTTTCCTGTTGCCATGGAGATGGCCAGCCGTGTACATGCTAATATGCTAATATTGATTTCCCCGTGAAGGTGATATTTGACTGGTGTTCTCAATGTGTGTATGTATGTCTATACACACACAAGAATGGTCTACAAACACCTATATATGAGAAGTCATTGTACAAAAGTATTTCCTTTTGTGGATTGCTCTAAAGAAAAACACAGATGTAAGTGCTTCAGATCTATTGTCTTTGACCTCAAAGAAGTTAATTTCACTGCTGATTCTGTGAGGTAAGCAAGATTTTAGCGACTAATACTGTAATAAATACATGTCATTCATTTTCTCAGTTCTACATAAATATACAGCCGTGGGAAAAATGAAGAGACCATAGCACAGTTTTGTTGTTTCACTCATTTCTCAATTTATGGGTGTCGTCTGTGAATTATACATTTTCTTTTGCAAACTGCAGCCTGGTTCTTCTCTGTTTCTCATTAATGAAGGTTTCTTCCTTGCTTTATGGGACGTCAGTCCTGCTTCTAGGAGCCTGATATGAACTGTCCTGTCAGTGCACTTCACACCTGCACGTCTCCCACGGCATGTCTCCCATTCCTTTTGAAGGTCACTTGAGGTCACCCTACAACTCACAAGAAACTGTCGGATTAATTGACTGTCATCTCTGGTATTAGAAAGTCGCTTCTGCTCTCTACTTGGTTGGTTCTTGGTCATTCTCAGGGTCTCCTACTTCACCTTATTCTCGTGTCCTGCTGTCTTAGAAATTTTGAACCTGGAACCAACCTGCTGCTCAGCGTAGCCTTCTGCCAACTGAACCACAGTTAAACCAGGATTTAACAAGGCAGATTTGTTAAAAAGTATAGGTTTAAATTCAGATTACTCAAAAATCAAACTGAAGTTATTCTGAATCTATTTTCAAATTCAGTGCTGTGACAAAGTGATTAATTTCCTCTATTTTTTTTTTCTCCAGTCGCTCAGAGGTGAACTTGCTCTTATGCTTTGGATCGTTTGTCCTGCTGCATGACCCCATTGCTTTTCAGCTTCAGATCACTGACTGGTCACTGGACATTCTCCATTAGTACTTTCTGGTAGACAGAGTTCAGGTCCAGAAAGTACAAATCCAGACCAAGACTTTGTTTCAACCAATAACTGGAATGTAAAAACTCACAGTCACAGGGTGACTCAACTGTTTGGTTGAAACAAAAATCTTGGTCTGAGTTTATACACTCTGGACCTGAACATTCCATCTTTGTTGGCAGACAGCTGAATTCACGCATCTCTCAGTTAGGGCAGGTCGCACGGGCCCTAAAGCATCCCCACACCATCTCACTATCTCCACCATGTCTGGCTGATGTTCTTTGCGTAGAATCTGTGTTAGTTTTACGCCAGATGTAGCAGGTCTTCCAGATAGCTCCGCTTTTGATTCATCTGTCCGCAGAAGATTCTCCTAAGAGTGTTGGGGGTAATGAAGTTGCTTTGACGAACCTTACATGTATGCTGCATCGCGAGGTTAGCAATGGTTTCTACCTTGCGTTTCTCACATGGACACCATCTCTGCCGGTGTCTTTAATGGTGGAATCATGAATGCAGACAATGACTGACCTGTGAGAAGCCTGCAGTTCCATAGATGCTTGTCTGCGGTCCGCTGTGACGTCCCTGATGAGTTTTCTATGCGCTCTCCAAGTAATTCTGCTGGTCCAGCCGCTACTGAGAATATCTGCCACTGTTACTAGTGTTTTTTCCATTTAGAGATGATGGATCTCACCGTGATTTGCTGGAGTCCAGGGGTTTTACTGAAGGTTTTGTACCCCTTTTCTGCCTAATATATTTTAGTGATTTTCCTTCCCAGGTTTTCAAGAAGTTTGTTCAGTCAAAGCACGATGTCACCCAGTATCCAATTCCTTATCCTCATATTTCAGGAATAGTTTTATTTAAATGGGTTTGTCAGCAATCAAGCTTAGGTGAGTCTGGTTTAATTTAGCCCATTAACAATTAGATTTGCTTCATTGTTTGATTAAGTGACAAAGGGGGCAGTTTCCTTGTCACATGGGTGATATGGGTGTTGGGGAATTTTTTTTTCCTTCAATGACTGAAACAGTCTTTTAAAAACTGTGTTATGTTATCTCAGCTTGTCCTTTGTATTCCACTAAATTTGTTTTGAGATCAGAAACAATTGTTAGTAAGTTTTTTCCCCCGTTTTAGGGGAAATCGTTTAAACGGTAAACAATTTTGCAGTGAAAAACAGTAGTCAGTAATTTACCAGCTGAATATGTTAAATGAAAACAAAATCTTGCCTTTTATGTAAGAGAATGTCCAGCTTTCATGAAAAAAATAACAGAATTCACACGGATGTAAAACAATACTGCATCTTCACAAATTCTCACAGCCTACTGTGATCAAAGGGGCCTGAATACACAAAACAGGAAATCCGGAAAGTACAGCGCAGAAGTCTGTGATATATTGGGACAGCCATGCGGTCTGATTATCTCCAGAGCATCGTGGGGTAAAGCCCTTGCTTTACACAGGTTCCTCAGCATTGAACACATTTCCTCAACACGAGTATGGAACACAGAATGAGACACTTTTCAGAAAGGCTGGGTGCCAAACAGAGTACAGACGCTCTTCTACTTACGAACTTTCAGACTTACGAACGAAGAGGACTGTAAGTCCAAATTGTGTCCATTGGGCTCCCGTTTCCTGTCCGCAACAAAGTATATTTTCTGCGCTCCAATTCCGCCCAGTACAACTTCTGGCCGCTACTCCCGCTGCGCAGCAGCGTAGCGTGCGAACTCCCAGCATCCTAGTTCTTAGTCCTTGTAAATACTCTTAAAATGATGCTGAATAATGACTTACAAATATTTCATGTTGCGAACGGCCGTTCGGAACGTATCTCGTTCGTAAGTAGAGGAGTGTCTGTATATCCAGTTCGTCTCTGCATCTTTTGAAGCACGGACAGGTGCTGTTCACCACAATGAGCTTTTTTCCAACTGGATCATTTTAAAGGTCTGTTCAACCTGCATTTGACTTTTTCTTTCTGCAAAACTGCATGACTCCTAAGGAGGGAAAAAATGCATAAAACATAAAACTGCAAGAGAATCAAAGTCTCCAAACACAGACTCCTATCAAACATAAAACTGAAAAGCAAAGAAATGATGGGAAAGAGGTCGTCAGATATTGGTCTCTGTGGCGCCCATCTTAGCTGAGATATGACCTCCTTGCTCTCCAAGCAACAGCCTGGCTTACGAAGAAGATGCGAAGAAGAACTCACCCTGCCAGTCGGTTTGATCGAATGAAGCAAATCAACATAGGACAACCGCGTCACCTAGATTCTAGGGAATCAGAACAATGGCATTGTTCTCATTGCCTATTTAAATAGATACAATACCATCAGAACAATGGTGATACTCTCATTTATTCTCCATTTAAATAGTCCTCTGATAGCACCTCTGATTCAGTCACATGGCAAAAATACACACCGAAACCAAAGGATCATAAGGGGGTCAGAACAAAGCAGGTAGATGGAAAAAACTAAGGCAGGGAGCAACATAGGAACAGCCATAGGAGCAGCAAACACACAATGAAGAACAAGGGTAGGATCATATGTGCAGAAGACGAGGGTAAGACGACAATAACAATCAACCAAGCACTAGGACTGGGAACAAGAAGACACAGGTGAGGGTTATAATCACAAAGGACTCAAACACTAGGAAAGGGGTGACTAGCGACACCTGCTGGCCAGGGAGTGACCGGTCCCGACAAATATATAGATAGGCCCTGTTCTGTTTCCCTGCAGATAATCCATGCATATTTGCGCTCCTGTGTGATGCTGTACCCCTGCTTGTGTGGCTCCTGCAGAGCATTGAGCTTGCTGGAACATAAACCCACCGTCTTAGTTAAATCCTGAACTAATTAATTCCATGAAAGTCCTTCCAGTCCATGTTATAGTCTCTCCTCATTGCTTTTCAAAAAATGAGGTAGTTGGCTGCGAGGATGCAACTCGAAATATCCCATATATTTCTGTCTGGATAAGCGGATGGAGGGCTGATAACTATGCAGGGATGATTTCTTTAAACAGGTGACCGTTTCAAAGATGAGGAAATCAGAGCTCAGCAGGGAGCCTTTTGGCCTGGGAGGGTTTGAATACACCCGGGAGTGTGCAGGTCACATCCCCCAGTATTTGTGCACGTTATCTCTGGGTATCGCCAAAAACAAACTCTTAGGTGAGCAGGTCCAGGATACGTGGTTAGATCACTCGCTGCGGTCTATGACCTGTAGATACAGATGCTAGCTTGATGGCGTTAACGTAGCCTGTTTGTTATATTATAAGATTTCTTAAGTAAATCACTGCATTGAAGCTTGGAAGATCATATTTAACCAGCTGATATTTGCGTGATGTGATGTGTACAATTCTGACATGGGCGCTAATTGACTTTCTCAAGTGGTTCAGGTATATTGAGTCCATGGGTCTGATTCGATGGTTAGCGTTAGCGATATATATAGCGTTACCTATTGTTTGTAATAGTGTAATTAGATCCAGCACTAAAGAAATATAATTCCGAACAGCTTTCAAACATGCCGTATCGTGGTACCTTTTCAGTTCTGGTATGTCATGCGACACTAATCTGCACAAGCTCTGAGATATTTGATAAAATGTGGGATTTTCTTCTTCTTGGTGCAGCAAAAATAAATAAAAATCACTGTATTGCATACTTGATAAACCTGTCTGTTGCTCGAAATGACTCCAAATAAGTCACAAAATAAGGACATTAATCTAGAAAGACATTCTGCTCTGCGATAGTGCTTTACTTCCTGCTTTCTTCCGTCAACGCAAAAAGTCACACAGTGATGACAAAAGCGTGCTTGGGCCAGGATCTTTAATTGCCATGTAAGCGCAGACCAGCGGGGAAGTGAGGGGGGGGCAACTGTGCCTGGGCATGGTATACAGCAACTGGGCCTCGTGTGTGTACGCCCTTAAAGTGCCAGGGTATGATGCACCAGCCAACCTGCCTTGTGCCCAGTGCATCCTGGGATACGCTGGAGGTTCAGTGTTAGCCCAAAATGGATAAGTGTCTTGACAATGGATGGCGGATGGATGGAAAGCACATTTAGGTCAACAAACATTCCACCACCATCTCTCCATAAGAGGCAGGTTTGACAAGGTGCTCACCCATATATAGACGAGTACCCAGCCTTGCAGCCTATAAGATCCCATCCAGACACTCAGTACCAGAGCGCAAATATCACTGAGCTGTGCTAGAAGGATTTTTGTCTCTGTGTTCAAATTATCAAATAATCCTGCCATGAAAACAAAAACATTACCCACCTCCATAACGGTCCATCAATGCCCTTTAGCTCTCAGTCAGCTTGGAGATGAGGAGTTAAACGCTGAATGATCAAACTAAGTTTGACAGGAATAAAGAGGCCGACATTGCAGTACCACAGAGTTAAATTCATGTATTCACATTACAACATCCACATTGCTCAGTCTGAGACACATCGAGTCTAATCTCAATACATATTTACTGTATAATACAACACACCAAGAGGCACTTCCAATAATTTTGTAATTAAAGTAGCTACAGTATAGTGTCTAAATTACAAAAAACGGTAAAAATAAATAATGTTTATCTAAAAGATTGTTGTCAATTTCATCTTTTATCTGTACAGCATAAAGTTTGTTTGTACAAAATGGAACATTACTGTACCACCAATAAAATGAGCAGTTCTGTTAAACAAATACATGTGAAATACATATTTCTCCTTTAAATGTATTGCTACATATGCTAAGTGCAAGATATAAGTAAGAGGAAAGTAAGAATAATTATTAAGTTGGTGATGTGCCAACTCTATAAAAAATACAGGTTTTCTTTTTCTTCTTTACAGAGTTGTAAAGCTTGTTTGGTTCTCCTTGTAATCAATATTATGCATTACGAACAATTATAGTACCCCAATGGAGACTGGATAAGACAAAAGTGTACAAACATAGTTAGAAGAATGAAAAAATTAACACATTAGGGAATTTCAGTTATTCCTCAACCTCATAAATGCCATGAGTCTGATGTCACACGCGTCATGCACATTCCCTTCCTGGCCTGACAGCTGAATGACAAAGTCAATACCACCTGTCACCTTTAGATGGAATTGGTCAGGTGACATGGATGACAACATCAATACCACTTGCCACTGTTGGATGGGACTGGTTAGGTGATATGGATGAAAAAGTCAATACCTCCTGCTACCACTGGATGGGATTAGTCAGGTGACATGGATGATAAAGTCAATACCTCCTGCTACCACTGGATGGGATTAGTCAGGTGACATGGATGATAAAGTCAATACCTCCTGCTACCACTGGATGGGATTAGTCAGTTGACATGGATGATAAAGTCAATACCGCCTACCACCATTGGATGGGATTAGTCAGGTGACATGGATGATAAAGTCAATACCGCCTACCACCATTGGATGGGATTGGTCAGGTGACATAGATGATAAAGTCAATACCGCCTACCACCATTGGATGGGATTAGTCAGGTGACATGGATGATAAAGTCAATACCGCCAGCTACCACTGGATGGAAATGGTCAGATGACATGCTTGACTCCCCTATTACAAAGAAGGCAGCTCGTGAGCCAGCCGAAGTGGACCAGTACCTATGCGGACCCAAAATGGCACAGGTATCCGTGACAATCAGATGTGGTCTTGATAGTCAAGTGATCGCTTCCTGTGTGTGCCGCACTTCTGGCAGCCATATTGGATATATATTATAATATAGGCTATAATGGCAGGTATTGCTTCTCTGTAAGTCTCTACGTGGTAATGCACATCCACAGAGAGGAAAATTAGAAAGTGACGGTATACAGCGAAGTGACTTTTTGGTGATCCGGTAAACGTCCAGCTGACTGACTTCAGCCACCTATGCTCCCATTCGATGGTGTTCCAGAAACAAAACAGCCATCCGATTCCACGCAGTACATATGACCCGAGCTGCAAGCTCATCGGAAAGGTCAAAGGTCTGTATTGCCGAACGAGAGGGCTGTGCAATTTTATCACTTCGTGCCAGATCGCTGTTGATTCCGATGTGAAATTTCCTGCGATCTGTATCGGAACGACGGTGGTCAGGAGGCAGTGGAAGATGGACATTGGGAAGGCGAGAGCTAAGCAACATGTGACGACAAGGCGCGAAGGTGGGAGATGAAGCCACTGAGCGTGACACACAGCGGCGGAAATGACGCCTGACATTTCCTGCGCAAGGCAACGCCTCCATCTGCATTTTTTTCATATTGAGGGATCGCCATCTACACTTGGGGAAATCAGCTCTGTTTTTAACTGTCAACCAAAGACACACAAACAAGTAAACAGGGTGGTAGCGTACGGAGCATCGTCAACGAAGACTGAGACACCAGCAAGAACAGAAAACGGAAAAAAAGCCGAACACCTGGAGGCATTGTAAGACAACGCAATCACAGAAATGGGGAATTTTAATGCTGACGGTGTATTTTTACGGTGCAAAAGTATGATCATAAAATCTTGTAATCAAAAAAAAAAAGATGTCATCTTAGGCACTCAGGACAAAAACGAGACATGGATGGATCTATGCTATAACACTTTGCTAATCGCTAATAAAACCATATCTCGAAAATATGAACTGCTGTTTAATACCACAGTTTCATTAAGTCTCATTGCTTTAATATGCAGGAGGCTGGTCAGAAACCCTCCCTGAAAAAGGTTACTGGTTTCTGTTACTTGTCGCAGGTATCGCTAATGCTAGCTAGCCGCGGTGGCATGGTGCAAGCACTCAACTGGTCTGTAGGGGGCGTATATAGTGACCAGTGTGGAATATCTTTCCTGGTCAAGCCTTTTTGCCTAAGCCTACGTCTTCAAGGCTATTGGCCCAAAGATACAGGGGAGACGACAGCTCGAATTCTCTAGTCAATGCAGTCACTCTGCCAGCAAATTACCCCCCTGGCCTCATGGGATGGGATCCACACCCATCTGCCTTGCACTGATCTGGGTACCACCTTTGCAATCCTGGTACTCCTTCGCCATGTCCGGCCCTTCCCTTCCCTCAGAGTTTCCAGCATCGCTGCAAGGCGAGTCAGAATCAAAGGATGCCCTCTTTCTTTTTTTGTGACCATTACAAAGGAGGTATCGCAGAGGGGGGTGTCCGGCGGGAGGGGTGGGGTTGACTAAACAGCGATCACAGAGCTTGTCTGAGGCAGGAGATCATTGGCTACCTTCCAGCTGAAGTCCGCTCAAGACATTGACGACCTTGACGACCTTGACCTAAATTGCGCCGACCGGCTAAACCCATGTCTGTGATTAAGTGGGACGCGGATTAACACCAAATGAACGGAGGGTTGGTCAGCGGCTGACCGGCAACCCCTTCTAAGTTTCCGAGCGAGATTCTGTTGCCAAATTCCCCGGACGGGTGACTTCCGCATCTCCAGCGGAAAGGCCCAAAACCTGTAAGCGGGACTCTCGGGTGGCTGGGACATGCCAGAGCTCGATGGCGAACAATGGGAGCTTTGGTCAGCGGGAACAGAAAACACAGCGGAGGAAGCTCCCCCTGGAAGTCCAACCGAAACGGAGGCTGTTTGGAGCAGCCGTAGTCTGGGCAAACGTGCCGGACACGATCAAGCAGAGGTAAACAAAGGCAGGGAGTGGGAGCCTTTCCGCACACGGCAGTGACGGCCACACGTAGAAGTAGATGGCGGGGATAAAAATAGCCCTGGTGACCGAGGCCCCCCCCCGGGTTACAGACAGCCAGAGCAGCTTTCCCTTCAAATGTTAAAACCTGAGAGCATTAAACAGAAAACCGTTTATAGGTGCAGAATCATCAATAAAGAATTTGAAACAAGTATTCAAGAATAACAGATTAGGAAACTGCGAAGCAAAACATTTAACTTCCAAGAGGCACCTACATATTCTGCTGAGGGCTCCTCTACAGTTGGTGCGTGACCGTGTCCATAAACCCGGAGACGATTTTAATACCCGACGTCACTCTACCTCGAAGTATGACAACTACGACAGTGCCAGTGATGGATGCGGCCGGATGTGTGACATAGCAAGCTATTGGTGGTGTTTGGCTTGGCTGGTTGGCATGCTGTGCTTGTGACTGGAATTTTGCTAGTTCAGATCCCAGGGTCAGCAGAGTGGTGTTAGTGTGTGACCCCTAACTCATCAAAAGGTATGTTTGCTAAATAAATAAAATGTACAAGCTGAGGTCATCAGCTCTCGTTTGAGTGACACCCTGGGTGGCAAAGGCAGAGGTCTTGGCCAGAAAGTTCCAGAGTTTTTTTTTTCTGGTCTGTGTTTATCACATGGTCTGGGAAAATCCTGCATTGTAATCTCATCACAAGAGTACACCGCTACTCTGGGATTCATGTAAAACAGCCAACTTATCTGTCATTTGTAAATGATCCAATCAGCAGGGCTGTTTGTATACATGTCAAACACTGATTGGTAGGATGTATAAGTGCTCCCCAGATATTGGGATATTGCCCTGGAGATTATACTGAGAACACACCCACTAGTACCAGCAGAGGAATTCTGGAACCTTCCACACCTTTGGCTAAATCCTCTATTCTCCATTCCTGCACGTGCTGGAAAGGGAGGCCTCCCCCATTGTTTAGATCGACGCCTTGCTCTCGCTATGGCCACACTGATGTGAAACCATGTCGGCACAGCAATACAGAGCCACCCACCCCCGCCCAGCATGGCTTTATGCCACAGCGTCTTTCTGAAAGTCTTCAGATAAAAAAAACGCCTTGAAACCCACAAAAGGTAGCGGCATAAAGTGGTTAAAGTCATTCACTTCTTGGAAAATTAACTACAAGAAATGTTTTTTTTTTTAAGAATACATGGTAAGAAATCCCTCCTATTTACAAAAACTAGCTGTCATTGCTAAGGGTCATGGCAGCCAACCTGTGAAAGAAGACCAGCGAGAGAGAGCGTGGCTTGTTGCGATGGGCGAGGACAAGTCATTGGTGGGATCATTAGGCCACGTTTACGCCCTGTAGCGTCACCCGCAGGGACACGACTAACGGGCGATAAGTGCCACGGTATTACCGCGCTTCTTCAGTTTTCATAGTGGAAAACAGGGCGGTCTGGAAGGTCCAAGTCGCTGTGCGAATGTTTTTGTAAATCCCGTATTGCACTGCGGATACTTCCTCAATAGGAAGCCGCCCCCAGCCAAATCTGGAAACTTGACCCCCACCCCCTCAACCCCCCCC
>JAODJX010000065.1:34535761-34546222 GCA_026776945.1 Isichthys henryi
ATATATATATACCCCCCACCAATGCCCCCCCACTCTCTAACCCCCCCTACTTTAGGGTTAGGCACATTTTCCCCCAAATTTCTACAGTGTTGTGTCTGAATGCTGTGCTGGGACAATAATAAACAGTCTTTAAACAACAATAAAAAAACCCAACACCATACTGGCTTTGCTTGATCAGACTTGTCTCTTCAGAAAACCTTCATCATTCGAGGCCCTCATCGTCCTCGTCCCCCGCAGCTCTGAGCTCAGAAGCCTCCTCATCTACTGGCCCCTTGTCCTCATCGTCAGTCTCTCCTCCCTGCCCCTGGCCCTCTGCTAGCTCCTCTTCCTTACTACCAGGCTCCTCCTCCTCCTCGTGGATCGCCAGGATCGGCTCCTCCCCCGTCTGCACCAGCGTCTCCTCTGCAATCACCTTCTTCCACATCTCGTGGTTCTCCAGCAGCTGCTGGGTGATCTGGCAGAAGATGCTCCTCCTCTTTTTGGGACCTTGTTTTTCTGAAGGGTAGAAACAGAGTGGAGAGACTTTAACTGGCTCACTGCAAGGACCTCATGGATCCTGTGCTCCAGAGTCACCTCAGCCTTGAATGATCATTACTTTAGTAACATCAAGGTCAGTCAAACCTTAGCCAGGCACACTGTAGCAAATCCTCACCCAGCTGAGTGAGCATTAGCATATTCCACTTCCGCACTGATCCGGAGGCTGTGCTCAATATGCATCTCTGTCTGTCTTTCTAATTTTTGTTGCATTTATTGTATATTTATTGTACATTAATTGTTTTACTCCTCATACTGAAATGTTATCTGTTGTCTTAAACTGTCTCATCTCTTATCACACTGCTCTCCATCCAGTATCACACTGCTCGCTCTCCGTCCAGTATCACACTGCTCGCTCTCCGTCCAGTATCACACTGCTCTCTCTCCAGTATCACACTGCTCTCTCTCCTGTATCACACTGCTCTCTCTCCTGTATCACACTGCTCTCCGTCCAGTATCACACTGCTCTCTCTCCTGTATCACACTGCTCTCCGTCCAGTATCACACTGCTCTCCGTCCAGTATCACACTGCTCTCTCTCCTGTATCACACTGCTCTCTCTCCTGTATCACACTGCTCTCTCTCCTGTAGGTGTAGGCTAAAGTAACCTGCAGATATAAATCAAAACCAAACGGTGTCTTACGAGACGTTTCCGAGCTGGTGGACACGTCCTCCTCACTGACGTCGCCGCCTTCCTCGTCGTTGTCGACCCCCTCAACGTCGCTCTCCTGGCCCGCCTCCTCGGCAGGCTCCACCCAGCGCCCGGGCATGAGGGCGGCTGAGTCGTAGGAGCTGCACAGGGGCCCCACGATGTGGGTAATGAAGGACTCCTGCAGCTTGGCCAGCTGGGGCGCCGAGCGGTCCATGAAGGGGCTGATGGGAAGGCCCAGGCTGGCCTCCTCGTCCCCCTATGGGAGCGTGCGGTAGCATTAGCACAGGGGCCCATCTGAGGGGCCCCCAACACATTTAAGCTGGAGACCAGTTCTGCATGTGGAGGGTTAGGGCGTGCTTTGTGTCTATCTCACTTTTTTGTTTCCTTTCATAAGTCTAGGCACTTGAAGTCCTGAAGACACAGATAACATTCATCTCTAACAAAATGACCTTCGTTATACATTGCGTAGCCATGGCAACGACACACAAGAAGTAGCATGCCCCCCCCCTTTCCATATTTACTGCTACATGTCAGAGTCCGGCAATAATCTGAAAGCCAGTGAGGTCGCCTCACTATCAGGTCATGACTGAGGGCATGGTGACGAGCCCATCTTCGTTAATCACAGACACAAAACGATTTTGCCAGAGTTCCTGCTTGGAGCGACATCCCACATAACGCTCTTATTCCCCCCCCCCCAAAGTGGGTGTGGCCCAAACTGACCAGGAAAATTACATGGATGAATAACAGTGGATAATCACTGCTAGCCTTGAGTATCCCATAGTGGGTACCAGAGATAATGACTTTGATACTATCAGTGCCCTACAAACCATAACAAGGTCTCTGAATTCCTATAGAACATACACAGGAACAGGAAATACGTTATACACCACAATGTATAGTTAATGACTTATACCATACATACATGCTTAGAGTAGGTCAATTAGAGCCTTTACGTCAGTTAGAGCCTTAGATACCGCCGCAGTCACATTAACGTCAGTAGCTTCCTGGGGGTGGGGCCTCAGCTCTAATGGAGGCAGGTAGCTTCCTGGGGAGGTGGGGGCTCACCTGCTCATAGAACTCATTAACGATGCCCTCTGTCCACTTCAGGTGAAGCTCCTTGCACTTGAGTGGCCCATTGATGTCGGCCAGCTTGATGCACATCTGGCACACCAGCAGCCGGTCGTTCTCATTGGCCCAGTCGATGCCGGGGCCCACGTCATCGCCCACCTGGGACGGGACACGGGGGAGGTGGTTGTGTTTAGATACTAATAACTCTGCCAATCAAGCAGTCCAACTTCCCTTGTTCGACGTGGCCTGTCAATCTATTATTATTTGGTTTGGGCTGAGCTTGGCCCCCTAATCGGGTCACTCTGTGCTCTCTAGCTGTATCTAGACGTGGTTCATTATTTCCCTATTATGGCTACTACCTGAAAATTCCTCTGTCTGTCAGGAGTTCTGACCATGACAGAAGCACTGAGAATTGGTGGCTGTACAGATACATGTAACATTTAAACAGATACTTTTATCCACAGTAATATGTATTTCTGAGAAAGCAGGGTCTGGCAGTCTCTGGACCAATTGTGGGATTGAGGGTCTATGGTGAACCACTCTGCTGGTTTTTGGGATCTGAACCAACAACCTTCTGATCTCAGGTATAGTATCTGCTGAGCTACACACTGCCCCCTGAATAGCTGATACCACTTTCACTAAGGACACAAGGCATTTTGAGATGATTATTTAACTTATTTCCAGTTTTTTCCTCAGTCCATTACCCAGAATTCATCCTGTCAGCTATACCGCGCAACACAGCAAAGGCGTCCATCTCTTTCCGGAAGCGGGCACTACCTTAGCGTTGAACTCAGCCAGGAAGTCGAAGTGCTTCTTCAGGTCGGTGGCGAGGATGGCCTCGATGACCAGGAAGCGAAAGCGCTTGAACTCCACGTGGTCCAGATTGACCAGGAAGTTGTACTCGGGCCGTGACATGAAGAGGCTCCAGGCTGAGGCCGCGTGGTGGTTCTCCAGCACTGAGCGGTCGTTGTACAGAACTGCCTGCAGGGGGAGACAGAGTGTAAAAAAAAAAACCCGAATGGACGTCAATAACGCTTTTGTGCTATTGTTGCATTTTTTTGACTCGTTTTATCAGACACGTTTTTATCCAAATCAACTTACACTAGCAGAAAGGAGTAACATTTACGTGATCCTTCTGATTTGAACACACAGCCTTTGCACTGTTAGCACAACACTCTACCCCCTGGAATGGGGGCGGGGTGGGGGGGGGTCATACTCCACATCCATGCTGTGAAGCTTGTCATGCTCTATCAGTTTGCTCCAAGTACTCCAGTAGGAAGATTTGCAGTTAGCAGAACATCCCAGTTACATTGTACCCCTGTCTCAGTGTGGGGGGGGGGGGAATAGGGGCACAAGGCCAGCCCTTTTTCAGGTTTTAAGCAAAATCAGATTAACCTAGTTGTCATTTGTAATTTTCCATCCCGGTTCGACAGGCTTGTCAGATGGGGGCCCCTGGTGGCCGCTAGTCCCTACGCAGTCACTATTTACTTATGCACAGTGCAATAATAACGCCGAGTGACAGAATAATGGTATGACTCTCTGATTATACGCTTGTGCTGATGCTCTTTGCCTGTTTCTTTAACGCATTACCCTGCAGGCTACCTTAAACAAAAAGACAAGGATAAATGTGCATAATCTGAATCACAGCAGGGAAAGGATTCATAACAACCAATGAGGCGCTGACCAAGTCAGAGAGTCTCAGCCAATCAGAGGAGGGCTACGGGGTTTATACTGGAGCTTCCGCTGCTGAGTCACCTGGGGGGCACTGGTGGCCACCAGGAAGGCGTTAGTCCTGCCGGGGTGGTCGTAGTCGTGCATGGCGGCCGCCACGTACAGCGCCATGAGCTCCAGGGCTGGGATGAGACCCGACAGACAGCCGTAGTCGTCCTCCAACGCCGCGTATGTCTTGGAGACCGTGAAGCCCACATGGCTGTGAGTGATACCGCTGTCTGAGTCTGCGGGGGGGGGGGGGTGGTGGCAACGGAAGATGTTGTCAGGGCAAAACCAAGAGCTGCATCATAAGCAGTAGCCCTGTGCATCATCACTCAGTCTCCTGACTATACTCTCTAGCTATTTATTTAATAAAACACCTGGGGGAGGGGGGGAGACTCCACAAATGACAAAGCAGCCTTGATCACGGCATACCGGAGTCGCTGGCAGAGCCGTGGTCGCCAATGAGGCTGGGGAGGCCCGGCACGGCCTGCGTGCTGAGGTACCAGACGGCGTGCAGCACATCCGTGGCGTGGATTCTGTTGTGATCTGCGGGAGGGTGAAAGATGCCAACGTGTAATACAGGCTGCGGCCACTAGGTGGGAGGCTGAGCGTTTCTCTCAAAAAGGGGTTTGACTTGCAATCAGAGGGAAAGTGACTTTCCATGAAAAATAGATTCTAAAGCTTCCGGCTAAAAAATTAGTGAAAATCACGCTGATTTGTCAATCACCATGGGAAGCTCTCTGTCTGCCTACCCCATCTTGGTCCCCATAACACACACAGGCACATAGAGTGTACAGATGAGGAGGCAGGACCAACCAGAATGCAGCAGTTGCCACGGGATTCAAACTGGCATCCTTCTGACCAGAAGCAAAGTCCCAACCTGCTGCGGCACACACCTCCCCCAAAACACAGGCCGTCGGCCGGGAATCGAGCCCAGTTCGACCCAGCTACGCTATCCCCGATATGAGCAACAGTGATGAGGATGACAGGCAGAAATGCCAGCTCCCGTATTGGCACTAGATCGCTGTACTCACATGGGATGTCTCTGTACCCGCTCTCCAATGCGTGGAAGTAGTTCATGAATTCCCGCACGGGGATCTTGAAGGTTTCAAAGAGGCCCATGTCTTCAAAGAGTCTGTAAGAAACCTGAGAAAACCACGCCCCCTCATTAACATAATGCGGGTCTTATTGATGCACAATAAGCACAGGCAGACAGACCCCACCCCCTCAATAACATACCAGTTTCTCATTGGTTCACATTAAACCCTTGTCAGGCTCCGCCCCATCATTGACATACCTGGGCCTCATTGGTGTAGATTAAGGCCCGGCCCCATAAGGCCCCTCCCTCTCAATGACATACCTGGGTCTCATCGGTGAACATCAAGCCCCAGCCCCATATGCCTCTCCATCCTCTGCCTATTGTTCTCAATGTGCACTAAGCCCTTTCACAGTTCTTGGACTGTAGTGACTGCAGCTCATGCCTCTAAACAGCAGATGGCGCCATTGTGTGAATCACACAGCCATCAGAGTGATGCGCTCTGCTCCCCGTAGTAGGGGGGAACCTGTTTTTTTTTTGTCTTTTGTCAAACCCCGTCTTTTGTGAAACGGCGGGCCTGGATGAATATGGATATTGCATTACCAGCCAAGCACGTTCCAATAAACATTACAGGCCACCTACGACACCCTGGATCGCAGACAAACACAGGCACACCCAGCCAAACACACACTCATTCAAACTGACATACAGGCACTTGCAGTTCAAGGCGACACCAGCGGGGGGCACAGTGGTCACATGACTAAAGTTGCTACATGCAGGTCACAGATTCGCCTTTTAGAGGTGTGTGTGTGTGTGTATTTGATGGGGGGGGGGGATTCTTCAGAATGTTTAGCTGGAATGCAAGTATCTTGCTATATAAAGCACCCCCCCTCGGCTGAAGGGCTGATATAAATAATGTGCCTGATGTGCTTGTAATTGAACATGAGGGTGGGGGGGGGCTGCTCTTCCATGCCTCGTCAGCCAGGGATGAGGAGAGATCTTCCCTCCCCTTCTGTTATCCCCACCTGGACTCTGTCCTACACCCCCAGCACTCCTCCCCACTCCCCCCCAGGTCCAGTCGGGGCCAAACACATGCCCGTCTGATGGGCGGCCCCCGCTACCTTTCATCTTCGCCTGTGACTGGAACGGCACAACTCACTCACCCCCCCTAAACATTCAACTTTTATTTATTTTTGGGAAAATTAAGAAATGGAACAAAAAACAATGTGTTTTCCCGAAAATCAGCTGCCAGTGGTGCTGCATTAATGACATGAGAGGACTAACCACCGGGCGAACGTGGGCCTTCGAAGGATCCCTCGGTAATTATCACAGTGACCAGGGATAGGGTTAATTTAAGGGTTAACTGAAGACGTCACAGGTATTTCCAAATATTATAACTCAGTCATCGGTTCTCACAGGCCAGCTTAATATTTCAGTCGAGTGGCCAGATTTTCAGTCCCGTCACGATTGGCTGACGGAGCAGCGCAAATGCAGCCAAAGCGACCGACGCAGGTCCCACCTGGCTGAGGATGCAGCCGCATGTGCCGTTGGTTCTCTCCACCAGGCTGAAGATGGGGAAGTTCCAGTTGTTCAGCTGAGCCATGAGGGGGTCCAGCCCATCCATCACCAGGGGATCAGGGGCCAGGATGGGCTTGTCCTGGGGGGGAGGGTCATCAGTCAGCCTTGAGTCACAGATGCCTGAACTTCAGATGGAACCAAAGTGAGAGAAAGCCGCAGAATGGAGTCCCAGAACTCATCTAACTGCTAATCTGCGTCTAAAAGCCTCTCAAACGATGATTACGGTTCACACAGAGAGCAGCTGCAGGGACTCGGGAGAGGGGGGCACCTCTGGGGCTGCAAGGGGGTCCAGCAGGAGTCTGTCGGAGCGGTGCGTCCTGCAGAGCTCGCGGTGCCGCTCTTCCCCCGGAGGCTCATCACCATCCCCGTCACTGCGGCGGGCCTCGAGTGTGCTCTGGCCATCCGGTGACGGCGCCGTGCCATCGTCTGGAGGGCGTGAATAAAGGTGCGGTTGAGATGCGGTCAAGACACGGTCAAGATGCGGTCGAGATGCGGTCAAGACAGCACTCTGACAGACCTGATCTATACAAGCGATTTACATTAAAATATCTGATACATTAAATTTTTATTTCACATATGCCAGCCACTTATTTATTATTAATATTTAATTTTTATTCATTTCATTACTATTCCATAATAATTCCATATTCTTTTAGGATTCTGTTGGTGTACTTTTTAAAAATGCACTTTTTTATTTGTACAAACTATCTGCTTTGCAGTAGTGGCTGTTTCTCGGTGCTATGTGCACTTTGCCACTAAAGGCACAAATTGCTCCGTATGCATCCGGCCGGTTCTCCAGTGGATGATTGTCTTATGAAAAATCCAGAATGTGGCACCCTGAGACAGGCAGTGATGGCGACCTCCTCACCTGTGCGGCGGCTCCTGTCCGCTCTGTCCAGCGACCCCCCACCATGGCTTAGTTTATTGTAAGGCTTCCCACAGCTGTCAAAAGGGCAGAGGTCAGAGGTACTGCGATCTGTAACATCAGTATCACACATGCAGGACCTCGCTTGAATGAGGATCGCATCAGTGCAATTTTCCAGAGCTGGGTGAGAAGCTTCAGGGTTCAGCGTTTGTGTCACCCATGTTTGTGGGAAAATGCTCCGTTGTGAAGATATGAAGCCAGAATACTAACATTTATCCTGACAAATAAATATTCACTGGAAAAAAGGTCTGGTATGTGTTTCTTTTTTTTTTTTTGGAGATTTTTAAAGTAAATCTAAAAATCGTCGTGGAAAACTGACCTTGCTCAGACGGCACGAGATCAGCAGCGTGCCGGGCGACCGGGCGAAGGCCTTTGTTAGCCTAAACTCATCTCTGGTTTCATCAGGTGGTGAGATCACATCCCCTTTCACTCTAACAAGCCGTGATACCCAAACGGGACCAACAGCGGCACGAGATCGTTTTTACGTAAATAAAACGTGGCAGAAACTCCAGCTGAAATGGCTGCTAATTACACTGCAGGTTTCCTGTCGTTACCGATACAGGGGAATGTTAAAACACTGGATTTCCATCGTTACGACGCACAGCCGTGCCTGGAAGTAAACCAGCGCAATTAAAATACTTTGCGAAAACTTGTCCATAGCAGAAAGACCCATAATTGTTGTATATGACTCCTGGTCCTGCCTAAGTTGCCTTTTTTGGAGGTGGGAACAGAACACAGGTCAGATCCACAAGCACAGTCACTCCTGGATACACAAACATGGAGGACAGAGAGAAGTAAGTGTTTAAGCAAAGCCAGGGCAAGGTTAGATCCCACTGGCCACCAGAGGGCAACCTCTTCTGATCAGCCTGTCAAAATGGGAAGGATGATCGCAAATGACAACTCGGTTAATCAACATTTTGCTTAGGGCCCTGACATGGGTTCTGCCGGCCCTTCAGCATAGCACCCAGCTGACGGTAATTGTGGGAAAATGTTTGCACAATGCAGACCGACCGTGAATAGTCACATCAAAAAGTCTCCATGGTCTTTGATGTAACCACCCCCTTTTTAAACCCACCGGTCGAGATCACATGTACATAAATGGAGCATGTTGGCCCCCAGAAATATTACAAGAAATGAGGGTCATTATCCTGGCAATCGGAAAATAAAAACCCCTTCTTAGAATGCCGCGTGCTTGGCCGGCCCTGACCGCGAGAGAGGGCCCAGCCTGCTTTGTTACGCTTTCCCGCTTAATTTGCCACAGCGGTATATGCCGGTGCCACTTGGGATGCGGGCCAGCAGTCCTGGTGCTATAATGGCAGTCCGTTTTTTCCCTGTCTCCCAGTTACCGGCCCGTAATCCCCGCTCCGTAGCTATAGATGCAGCTCGCCTGATAGTGGATTCAGCCGAACGCGGAGGGAAAAGGCTTCGCTTTACGTCACCACTGCAAATCCCGCCGGCTGCAGTAATTGCCGCTCCCTTTCCTGCGTGTCACTGCTTGGAGACACTTGTAATGGAAAAAAATCCCACAGAATTCTCATAGATTTATAAATAAGTTCAAGAGCGCGACAAGGAAGATATACACGGGAACAAAAACTTCTGGTACAAATAAACGATGTTAAGAATTCTTGTTGCCAAAGTACAAGCATTAATCATCCGAATAATCTGTAGTTGACTGGGGGCCGTATGGGACCGTAAAGATATATTGAGTCTCCCGCATTGCAATTCCTCCTCCTGAAAGACAGGTGGCACTGTCTGTATTCATTTAAAGCGGCAGCGAACGTTTCCTCATAGTAATGATTAAAATGAGTCTCAAAACAGCTCAGTCAGACGATTGGGTGTCTCTCCCTTTTCATTACTCAAAACATTTCTGCAAAAAACGAGCGAGTGGCGTGATTCACCTAATTACGGCATCAGACTGTATTTAAACATTCACACAAACAGACAAACAGACAGACTCAGCTACGAAAATGAAAGCAAATAAACCCACATGTGATAATTGCGGTGCTGACAGTGCCACACAGGAACGGGTGACGGATCCAGAGTCATTTATATCTCCATACAAGTGCCATACGGTTTTGTCTTCCGTTTTCTCCGCTGGCGGAAACTTTATACCTGTGCTGTTTTAAAACAACGTGTAACCCACCATCTACGAGGATCCATAAGATCTATAAGGGGGGGTCATGGTGTGCTGGACTGTGCCCCCATACTCCTGCTTCAAGCAGCGCCACCTGCAGACTGAGTTTTACATTGCGGTCGTTACGGTCGTGGTATTGAGCCCTGAAAGGCTGCTCCGTATACAGGGTCTCACTTATCCTCCTATTTAAGCACCTCATGCCTTACAAGACAGTTTTCTGGCTATTGTCTAGTTTATTGTATACAGCTCGGCTGGTCCTGCTGTCTGCGCACGTGTATTAGTAAGATGCCCATTCTGCTGTGTCCCGGACCTCTGCGATCAGGCCAGGCTTCAGCATGACAGCTCAACAGAAGCACCAGAGCCAGGATCCTCAAACGCTCACAGAGGAGACACCCAGCTCACAGGCTGACCAGCCAACCACTGCTGAGATACCAATGGAAGATGACCCCGCCCCCATTCATCTGTAGTCTGGTCAGCTGGTCTAAGGACCCCGTCCTCTGGTGAGAGGCACAAACTAAACAAACCCCAAAAATGTTTTCTTTAATGTAAATGCTGGACACAAACTCCCTGGGGCCAAAGAGCAAAGTGTAGAATAATTAATCACTTTTGGCAGGAAACTGAATATAATTAGCAAAGGCTGCCTTATCTGAACCAGAATCACTCATTTGGTCATATATCAGACATAGTCTCAGCTGTAATGTAATAAAGAGTACAGCATTCCGACCAGCCTGCGGGACATTCCGGAAGCCTGCTTAGGATCTCAGGAGCCCCCCCTTGCAGTTACCAGAACCCCTCTGTCAGACAAATGGTATCGCTTCTGTG
>JAODJX010000065.1:34639072-34659256 GCA_026776945.1 Isichthys henryi
AGTAAAACAAGAGTGTATGTCTCCCATTTGTGATGTGTGCAGCAGTTAGGGTGAAAGCTTTGGCGCTTTCCCTGACAGAAGTTAGGGTGAAAGCTTCGGCGCTTTCCCTGACATAAGTTGGAGTGCAAAGCTTTGGCGCTTTCTCCAACAACCTCCATCTACCCAAGACGCTGCTGGGGGGTTGTGGGGGGGCATTTACAAACACCTTCCGTTTAGCTATCAGGTGTTCTGAAGCTGTAGGAGCCGTTTAGAGGTAACTCCCCCCAGGCAGAGGGCACCATAAAAATGAGCTGATCTCCCCGAACGCGTCACCACTACAAATATAGCAACTGGCCTCCAAGCCTCAAGTCACACGACTGAGGAGCTCGACACGGACATAAATGAGGAAGAAACATGATGAATAATTAAATAAGAGTTTGCTGCCAGGCCCCCGACCAGGACAAAGTCCATTCAGGTTCTGCTTAGACCACTTCAGTCCAGAAGCCTATATCCCATTAGTCCTACCTGACAACAGATTTTTAATTATATGAACAAACAGCTTGGAATGGCTTGGGTCTAAACCAAAGTGAAAACACTGCCCTCTAGTGGATGCACAAAGCCATGACCGTCAAGTTGAAATTTAACTTCTTGGATCAAATAATTAAAAAATGACATCAACATTATTCTATTCCTCGACTTCCTCACTGCCAGTAAATAACTGCCATCCATCCATCCATCTGCTTATCCTAGGCAGGACTGCAAGGCTTCCTTAAGGCTCCCTCCGACAGCCTAGAGCACAAAGCAGGATAGGATGTGAGCTGAACACTGTTACGCTTTGATTTGCCGCACGAATTGCAGGAAACATGAACAACAGCCAAGATGCGTCACCGAACACCTGTCACCCAAGGCCGTAAACATACAGAAATTAAATCTCTTTCCTTGGGAAGTACAGACGCTCCTTTATTTACAAATGATACGCGTTCTGGATGGCCGTTCGTAACTTGAAATGTTCGTAAGTCATTATTCAACATCATTTTAACGGTATACGCAAGTACAAAGAACTAGGATGCTGGGAGTTCGCACGCTACGCTGCTGCACGGCGGGGGTAACAGCCAGAGGTCAGAATTGGCATGCAGAAAACAAACTGATGTTGCAGACAGGAAACGGGAGCCAGAACAACACGATTTGGACTTACAGTCCTCTTCGTTCGTATGTCTTATAGTTCGTAAGTTGAAAGTTCGTAAGTAGAGGAGCATCTGTACAGATTAAAACTGAGATGCAAGCATAAAACTTTCATGTTAGAATCCATAGGATGCTGGGAGTTGATTTGACTTGATTGTTTCTGAGATATATTGCACTGTGGTATAAGTGGTTGGGTCACCATGCTGCTTGGTGAAGTAAAGCTGTGCGCTGCTGCCACCTGCTGGCCAAGAAAAGAACAGCAGGGGCTACTACTGTGTTTCGTGACCAGTGGCGGTCTCTCCGGGAGGGGGGGCCCCGGTTACCAGCCTTGCCACGAGCCGACACCAGTCACCCACCGTGCTGTGGAAGACCACGCTGTGTCCATGGCCCAGGCTCTCGATGTGCGTGGCCAAGTTCAGGCAGATGGCCCTGTGCCGAATGGCGTCCATAGTCTGAGCGTCGAAGAAGTCATGTGGGCGTGCTGTGGGGGGGGCAGGGAGTCCATCAGAGAAGCCCGGTAAGAAGGTAACTTCATGGTTAATCACTCCCCCCCTCCCAAAAAGGCTGCCCTTCCACTAAAACCACACACACACACACCAATGTATTCTTCTGTTAACAGGGTCCAGAAACAACTGAGCAAAATTCCTGTTCAATCTCAGTCCCCATCAACTAGTTCCCACTGGTTAAACTGGTAAGTGACTGACAGGCATGGTAATCCCACCCAACACACACACACCTCAGCCTCCTTGGGGACGGTGGGTGAAATGGCATAAGCACATTTAGGGTTACTAACAGAGAGGGGCTGGGGGGGGGGGGTTCCCCACGGAAAGGCCCGGCGCTACCGTGGAGACGTACGCAGGGACCTGTGGTGTCGTGCCCTCGGCCGCCGCCGGCGCACGCCGGCTTTGGAGGGCGACTCCTCCTTGGCCCTCGACTGGCCAGACAGCTTGGAGGAGTTCTGCTGGCTGAAGTGGGAGGGGACGTGGCGAGCCACACCCCCCTGGGAGGCGAAGCTGGCATTGCAGCCGGCAACCACGCACTGTGGGAGGAGTCAGAGGGGTCGAAGGTCAACAGAATTAATCACAGCACCAAAACACTCAACACAAGCATTTATAATCTTAATCATGGCTGAAATGCAGAATCAATTCACATCATCTTGACTTTGTTACATTATTTATGTATAATTGCGTTTAATTGCATTTTGTGGCCCTTAAAATAGCAAACAGACCCTGCAATTCAGATGCTTAATTACACTGATTAATGCATTACTGGAGCCAGTGCGCGGTTACGCAACTGAGAATAGTGATTAGACCTTTTAACCTTTGATTAATAAGTGCAGCCCTGCTGGTGGTCTGGCAACAAAGTTAAGCCAACTTTGCATCCACAGACACGTAGGCAGGATCTGCACCAAACAAACGCTCTCACGATTGTGGAGTGAACAACCTCATCTCTCATGAATGGGGGGGGGGGGCACTGAGATGACGCCCCCCCGCCTCCTGCTGGACTTTCACCATCCATTTTGGCGTCAGTGTTGCCCAGAGACAAAGCTCATCTCTGATCACCCACTGAGAACATTAACATTTCTGTTAATTAACAACTGACTGGCAGCTGAACCTCCAGGTAAAGGCATCTGCTGTCCAAATGATTATTTTAATTACACATTTAAGAGCCGAGCTTGAAGAAAAACACCCCAGGACCGTGAAGCCCGTCCTCCCAAACACCCTCGCCAGCTCACCTTGAAGGGCTTGTCCCCACTGTGACTTAGCAAGTGTCTCTGGAGCCAGCTGGGGCTGCTGGAGGGGGTGTTGTACACCTTGCATCCTTTCCACAGGCACACGTACATCTGGGGGGTGCACATGGACAATGGTGCGCATCTTTTATGGGGGGGGGGTTTACAATCTATATAGTTCGTTACATGTTGGAAAGACTGGGCAGGTTTAGAGGGTGTAAATGTTTAAGTTTCAAAACATTTTGACAATCGAAGTGGGAGGGAAAATTACAATATTTTAAGAGGTACACGCAGCGAGTACCAGCGCGGTCAGCAGCTGCTCAGACAAACAGAGTTCAACCTCAGACAACCACATGTCTGTGTGTGGTGAAGCAGGAACAAGCTGTTAGGTGGCTGTGACTTGGGCCCGACCCAGTTATAAGAGATCAGGTACCAAAGCAGATAAATAGGCATCAGGCAGACTGGCTGGGCCAGAATATCACGAGTTAGAAGGCAGAGCCCCGAAGCGGAGAATAAACGCTAACAAGGGAGGGAGTGTTTGTGAAGAGGTACAGGAAGTGGAGGAGAGGGATATGGGAAGGAGGCGGGGCTGTGGACCCACCCCGCCACGCTGGCTGTCCGCGTGCATGTCCCGGATGTGCTCCGCCAGGTCAGGGCTGGAGCAGAAACTCTCCAGGCAGTGGTCCCAGCTGCAGGGGTAGGCGGGGCCTTTGGCCGAGGCGGCGGGGCTTGCGGCCGGACCGGGACCACCCAGGATGCCGGTCAGCATGGCCGGTGTGGAGCGACCGCTGGACACTGTGCTCTCCACCTCCATCAGGGTGCTGCGAGCGGGAGGAGGCAGAGAGAACTAAGTACACATCCCATAATCACACTGACTTTAAATATGAACAAATGAACTGCGCCTCTCACTCCAGCATGTGAATGTACCCGAGCAGGTAACAGTACAAGGGACTGTCGTGATCACAAACTCCATTTTAAATTCTCCCAGAGGACATCCCTACTGTCCCCCACCTGAGAGAAAACCATGAGAGGGGCCGGGGGCTTCCCTGTTGTAGCCGCACCTCCCCCTTCCCCCGAGATGGAACGCCCCAAGCCAGTGCTGTTATGGGCACAGTATGTGCTGAGTAACTGCCATCTGCTAAGGCCCCAGTGTGTGTGTGTGTGTGTCTGTGTGTGTGTGTGTGTGTGCGGGGGGGGGGGGGGTTCACAGAAATTAGCAATGCATCATTTCTTTAACCACTTAAGGTCTTTGCAGGGCTTTTTGTCCAGGATCCAAAGTGAAAGATGCTGTATGTTGTACATTTATGCACAACCCCACTGATGCAGTGCCACCTGGAGGCCATGATGTCACTGATGCTGATCAGAAGAAGAAAGGAATTTAGAAGAAAAAAAAAGGGAAGCTTGTTGGTTCAAGTCCCTGGGATGATCCTGGAGCTGAGCTCGGGAGGTATGCTAGGGAGGGAATGGCAGAGGTAACCCTCTCAACCTTCCAAAGTAACTCTAGCTTCACCTGCCTTGCAGCTAACACAGCAATAATTAAAACTCCCAGAATGCACCATTCCATGCAGACTCCTGGACCAATTACATTGCTCAGCACCCTCTCATGCTACAAGCCTCTCCTTTTCAGTCTCCACTTGTTGACAAAACCATGCCCAGTAGCAGTTACAGCAATAAGGCTCCGGAACTTGGCCTAAGTAGCCCCTCCTTCACACCAATGGGCACCACAGAGAATCCACATGCGTCAACAGACCAGCCCCTTCCCTCTTAAAGGCATTCCTCCTGCCCCCAGAAAGTGACATGACACCACATCGCACTAATGTAACAACTCGCGGACCAAGTCTTCGGACGGGACTGTCAATGAAAAGGAACACCACAGAAGACGGAAACTCCCATGAAGAACCATCTCTGAGGACAACAGGCCTGTGCGCTGGCAAGTGTAAGGCGCTAATTACTGCACTCACCCTTCAGGCGAGAGAGGAATGGGGAAATGTTATATCACAATCCAACCAGCAGGGGGCCGGACCTGCTCGGCCATTCCTCACAGTGTCAGCCAGCATCCACTAAATCACTGGATAAATCACACCATAATATAAACTTCTTAAGAAAAGTTCAATCTTGTCTCACAGGCATCCTTGTATTGGCACAGAGCGTTTCCTCAATCACGTGTAATATGGTATCTGAATGCACACAGTGCCACAATTTTCCGAGATTCATCATCTGAGAATCTGCCCGAGTGTTTATTTTATTCACTACATTAAAGTATTAGTCGCAAATGCAGTAGACATCTTAGAAACCATGGCCTACGCAGCCGGGATCCGAGTGTCAAGTGGTAGGGGTTTATCACGAGGATTAGGGTACCAGATAAGTTAAACTCCTCCCACTCGACATCGCCCCTCCCACTCGGCTTCTGGCTGCATTGATTGAGCCATTTTCAGGTATGTTATGATCAGAACACTACGATTCGGCGCAACCCTTCCAGCAGCATCACGGACACACACACAAAAAAAAATCATCCTACACCGCTTTAAAATCCCCAAAGATAAGTCTGCCCTTTGACAGAGTACTTAAACTGAACCGGAGTTTCCATGTACGTTTCCATTATCGTCTCCCTTTGACTTGCGATCCACCGGGGACTTTATACCGGTAAACGAATGTTAATATCAAAGGGCAGCCGCACAAAAAGAGATGTGACACCTTTCCGCCGGGTTGACCGTACAGGGAAACCCGTAAAGATAGTTCACTCGCCGGACATCTGCGATATTTATCATCAAACATCACACATGGAAGCGCTTAACCCCGATTGGACTCAGTCTTCCACCTTATTCCAGCTCATAAAATCAATAAAAACAGGATTGAGTAGCGCGCAGCCAAGTGGACCATCTTTGTAACTAACTTTGTAACTATATCGAATAAGCCTGGACGGGGACAAAACTTGCCGTTTTGAAATACTCCTAGCTGACCAGCAGAGGAACTATCTTGAGACCAGAAAACTTCGAGAGACGTTAAACGGATCATGATTAACCACGAAGACGGAGCCGCTAGTTAAGTACTGACTGAGAAATCGTGCGAGTGTCTTAACGCACGTTAAAGGGCATGCATTGTAAATCAAGCTCAAGAACATGATACCCCAGACCCCAGTACTTCCGCTTCTCCCATGAACTTCGCCCACTCGCCTGTCCTCGGAGTCCCTGCGGGGTGGGGGATCCCCTCCGGATGACGGTGGGGATGATGACACTTCAGCCCCGGCGGCTCTGTTGTCATGCCGGCTCCCCGTCACGCTGCGCTTCTCCGCGGCATCACCGCCTCCGAGCGAGCATTCCTCCTCCTCCTCTTCCTTCCTTTGTTCCTCCTTCTCCGCCCCATCGCCGGTGCAGATGGCCGAGATCCCTGGGTTCCTGCCTTGCCGTGGACGCTCTGGATCGCAGTCACTTCGCTCGGCGCCTCCGTCTCCTTCTCCGGCTCCAAATGAGTCTGGGACGGCCAGAAGTTTGACGCTCTCTCCCTCCGCACGGTCTCTTTGTATCGCCTCGCTGTCACCACCGGTTTGCCGCTTCGGAGCTTCCAGGCCTCCGGTCTTCTCGGACTTACCGCAAATCCAGGCGCCTCTCTGGCTGCTAGATGGTGCGGATTCCGGTTCGGGCTTGTCGATGGTACAGGCAGCCATGTTTCTCCTGGACGCCTTCTAGCCCCACGGAACTAAGCGTGAAAGACCCAGCAAACACACACACGCCGCAGACAAGCGCTCCGCTACTGGAGGTGGAGCAGGGAGGAGACAGACTGACGTCAGGGCGCCCGCACCGTGGGCGCCGGGCAGATCGGGACCGGGGCGGGTATTAAACCCCCTCCGAAAATCACTTTATAAATACACAGACTGCATATTGTACTCGAATTTAGGAGGCGAGCACATTCATAGCTTTCAAATGTTCTCTGGCGATAGAAAGTAGGGGAACAACTTCCGTCTCTTAATTTTATCCTGCATACAGGGTTTTATCCAAACTTTAAAAAAAATAAATAAAAAATCCTCGCCTAATTAGCATGATAATAGCCCTGCCGCACACACAGAATAAGCTTAACGCGCTCAACAAATGATCAAGCAGGTGTAACGTGAGGGATCTAGGAGCCGAGCATTAAAGCGAAACTTAACTGGCACCAGATACACAGAAAACCACTTGAGTCCGTTAAATGACCCGAGTACATGGTTAAGAGACGTTTATAATGCTCCCAACTGTAAGGAATTTTGTTAAAAATAAAACTCAGGTTTCCATCTGAATTATTCACTTTTGCCAAAATCGGTCGTTTGGTCGATTTTGGCTTTGACACGGAGTATTATCCCCTTTCAGATCATTCTCCTTTGCTCTGGATCTCTCCGATCCGTCATCTCTTCTAGCCTGCGGATCTCCACAAGCTTGCAGGAGTCCGAGGTGCATCTGTGTTATTTTATATCTTATCAGTTTTATCTTTTATGACGTAGCCTAAATATAATGAGAGAAAAAAAGGTAAGGAAAAACGTGTGGATTATTTCCCCTCCGACAACGCGACGGTGTTATAAACAGTCAAATATTAGCACCATTAACTTGCCAAACAAATTAAGATAATCTGTTTACAGAAAAATGAAAAATACACATAAACCCCGATCAGACAACACCATCTCCGGAGCCCTACGATGTTAAAATATTTCAATTGTGCAGCTGGTGACTGTTTTGCAGACTGAAATAGACGCGCTTGTGGGCATTTTGTAATATTAACAAGTCACAAGACAACTGGACTCCATTCCGTTCCAAATTATGTGAATAATGAAAGGCACAGAAACGGAGATCTGTTTGAGAGGGGGCAGATGTGTGCCAAAATCAGTCATCTCTTTAGACAAATAAACTTAACAGCCGAGGAAGTGCGCCTAGCGATGAGAGAAAACAGTCCGGACTGAAGGCAAGATGCAAGTTTCCACAACATAACCCACGGCAAAGTTGTAGTTAACAGCCGCTTTCTTAAAAAAAAAAACTGCCTAGATTATAAGACAGTCCTATCCCAAAAAAGACCTTTCCTGTTCAACACAGCACTGCTGTTTAAATATGCATTCGCTCACTATTTGCTTTCGCAAGTTATTCAAACCTCTGTCCACTGAAAGTCAAGGAAATCCCGCTTCTCCGACAATTTCAAGACCAGTTTGTTTGAAACTATATAAACATATAACTGTCATAAGTCTACTTGGTAAATAAATTCTAATGTAAATATAACTTATTAATATTCAAATACCCATCCAAGACCAGGTAGAGGGTAGGTAAAACAGGAATGTATACCGCACACAAACTGTAAAATGAGAACTGTGCGCGGTATTTACATAGGTTACTCATCAGTATTATCATAACTTATTTGAATAGTAGGAATTCGTATTTTTAATTAGTGTTTTGAAAAGTTGAATTCTGTGAATGTGTATGACTATGGTATAGCAGTGTCGAATAATTCACCGCCAGAGGGCGCCATTCCCATTTAAACTGGGTAGTTGCAAAACGTGACGGCGACATCTTCAATACAGTACAGGCCATTTAAAAATCCATCCATCCACCCATCCATTTTCTGTACCCGCCTGTCCTATTCAGGGTCGTCGGGGGTCTGGAGCATATCCTAGGGGCATGGCAGGGCCTATTCAAACAAAATTCTCAACATATTGCAGCCGTTTAATGGCATCGTGACACAGTTTAATTGTCCCTTTTGTTTCAAAGGTTTCAAATCTGTGAAAATGTAATTTCAGTTTTCGGTTGAGACAAGACCGGGGCTACCAACTAGTTTCCACCTGAGATTAATTTCTGGCACGGTTATGTAGAAAACAAGAAAGAAATTAAAACCTGGGATATTATCTGTACCCGTCTTGATCTTGTATATTATTTATATCGTTTCTGTCTGTTTTATGCTCATCACTGTATTTGTACAGTATTTACAGAAAATGGTTCTTCTATCCGGTCTATTAGCTATGTAGCCTACATCAATTTACAGTTGACCCAGTATAGGACAGTGAGTATATAAAACGTTTTTATTTAGACCAAAATCCTCGTCTGAGTGGGCAACAACGCCCCGTTAAGCTTGTCCGTGGTATTGCATGAGTCTGAGCCGAAGCGCTACCCAGCTGAATCCGGCGATGCCCGAAATCGCTGTAATAGCGCAGTGACCTGCATACAGTGTACGTACGAACGCTTCCTGTCTCATACGCTAAAATAAGGACACTGACAATAAACGGCAAGTAAAAATAGCAGCACCCGCCCTCTTCACCCTGTCCGTTTTTATTTATTGCATGCCTGAAATACCCCAGAAAAGCGACGTGCGTTATTGGGGACAAGCAGGGTTGCGTCCGTGAGCCGTAAATCTCACATTTTCTGGGACGAAACACCTCCAAATGAAGACGAGGTGATTTTTTTTAGCCACAGAATACAACAGCACCGACTAAGAACATTAACATTTATTAACGTGTTATAAAACAGATGGGATATTAACATTTTGCATAATAATTCTAATAATTAGCATTTTATAGTTACATAAGCTCTGGTCATTGTACGGTATACAGTATATATACAGAGAGACCGCTCTAATTACATTCTGTACACAAAACACAGTCTCGGCTTAACAAAACTCACTTATTGCTTCTTTTTTCTTTAACATGTGCTATAGGGCTACTCCATTAGAAGGGTCTCCAAACCACCCTCTTCACAGAACCAACCTTCAGAAAACTCATCATTCATTGGCAGAAAAACGCGGCGGATGTTATGCCGTAACGATCTGTCGCCTACAGGGGGCAGAAGAGCCCGCTAACGTCGCCGCCGTAACGCGTTACCTTGGTTATCCGTAAACGGACCACGACTCCGTGTCCTACCGCATAGTCTCACAGATGAACGTATTTTACAAATATTCTTAAAAAGGATATTTACACCGTTTGTTTTAAAAAAGAGAAATTAATTAAAAGACACGTAAGATGATATAATTAAAAGGAAATAAAAAAATTAACATAGCAAAAACAAACATTTCCTCTGAAACGCTTAAAGTAAATTTGGCATCCTTTCAGAGTGTGTGGGACAAGCACAGTGTCCCCAAGACAGCAGGAAGTATCACTCTGTACAGCTCTCATGCCGTATAGCAGCATGTGGATGAGCTTAACCCCAATTCCAGCTTTTCGGGGGATTCAAATCGAAAGAAAAAGAAAAAGCAATGGCGATCGGCCTCATGTCTTTCGGATTTCTCTGTCTTACAGCGACGACAGCTGAGAGACGCGCATGGGGCGATGCTGAAGCCTGGACGCGGGCGGGCCAGCACTGGCCAGCGCTCACGGTCCACCAGCAACTCCCCCTGGCGGCCCGGCATAGGTACTGCAGCCCATCACATGTAGGTCTCGACGGATAGCACCGGCTGGGCGGCGGGCACGAGGGGCAGGCGGGGAGACGGCGGCGGAGAGGAAGGCGTACGTCTCTGGAGACCGGGCCTGGCTCTGGCACAGGATGGCACTAGAGGGGCGACAGGGAACACGTGAGCGTCAAGGTAACGGATGCCGCTGGAAGGGATGGTGCATTTCTGTAGGGGAACCAGCGGTAAGATTAAAGCCTGCTGTCATACCATGATCTGCCAGAGATTTAGGATACTGTAATCTAAGACACATTAATACAACAAGCATCTCGTACACCTCTATAGATAGATCTATAGACAGACATAGATATAGACAGCTAGACAGACATAGATAGACAGACGAATAGACAAACAGACATACTTTATACAGACATATTGATAGATGGATGGACATACAATGGTCCCCAGGGAAAATTCACACTGTATATTGTGTGTCACTCCTGTAATGTCGGAGTATGATTCAGTCCTTTAATGGCACAAACAGCTTCCCCCCAAATGACCTTGTCCACTAACAGCCTCTGTGATGTCAGTTTTGAAGGACCCTTTCAATGATGCCAAACAAAGCAGATGCCTGAGACCAGCCTGGGGGGGTGGGGGCGGAGGTAGGAAGGACAGGAACGGTAAGAGAAAAAGGTTAAGAGAGCTTCTTACTGTCGCCTCTAAACACACATGAAGTGCGATCCGTCGGCCATCGGGGGCTGTGAAGATGGAGCGGGGGGGGACACTGCAAACGACAGCCCAGAACACACACAGGCGGTCAATAAAACAGGTCAGACCAACAGCAGGATGGGGGCGACTGGACTGAACCACAGGGACACACCGGGGTGGGGGGTGTATCTGTCGCAGCCCCCCCCCCACCCCGGTCCGCATCTATACGGAGGTGGAGGAGGAGGAAGAAGCCAGTGAGATCTTGCCAGATCCTTCTCACACCCTGATCAAAAAGGCCCCCCAGGAACAGCTGTGCTTGGCTGCTCTCCGATTCTCCACTGCGGCGTTTGCAGTTTCTGGCTGACCGTCCATTCACCTGGCTGCGTCTACCTCACACACACATCAACCACGAGAAGAAATGTCTACACCTCAGGGATCTGGCTGCTCGGAGGATGAGGAACAGACTCATTTCAGAGCGGAGATGGAATTAACTAGGATTAAAATAAAACTAGTTCATTTTTTTTTTAATGATTCATCAGGACTTTTTCAGCATATGGCCTTGCTTTGCAGAGCAAACAAACTGTTTGGAAATAAAAATGAATGAATCATTAGCAGAGCATTGAGTGACAGCACAAGAAGTCCACCCATATTTCAAACAGCTCCCCCATGGAACCAGCAGATGGTTTGGTCCAGGGCTGCCGCAAACCCTCCCCCCCCACAGCCCCACCCACTCACCCGGCGTCAGCTTGCTGAGCTTGGAGGCCTCGGCCGCCAGCTCATAAGTGATGTCAATGATCTTCTCCTGCTCCTGAACTGCGATCTCGCTTTCGGCCTCGTCCTCATGCTTCAGGAATGCCGGCATCAGAATCATGTTCTGCATGCTGGCAGAGGGGATGTCCGGGGGAGGGGGGGCGGGTCACACGCCAGTCTCTCAGGGTGCCAGCAGGTGGCGCCAGCAGGTGGCGCCGAAGGTGAGTGCGACTTTTTCATGTGACTAACATGTTCACATCCCCATAGATGGATTCACTTTGTATTCCTGGGGTCTTCAGAATTGGACAGACATTGGCAGTTTGGATGCAAGACCTCAGTAAAGGCCTCCCATTCAGGGAACCCTACCCACCCCCCTCCAGGTTGCATTTCATAAAGATTAATAGTTAAGTCACTGCACTGTAACAAGATACCTGTGTCAGCCATGATGGTAAATGGAAGACCGGCTCGAGCGACACTACCTGCCCAGCCAGCAGGGGGCACCTCACCTGTTCCTGGCCATGAGGGCTTTGATCCGGTCCACTTTCTTCTGCTTGATCGCTTCCTCCCCTTGGCTTAGTGTGGGCTCGGGGTCTGGCTCCACGCAGCTGCCATCTGATGTCACTGACTGCGCCCCCCACCCCAGGGATAAGGGGTTGGGGGAGAGAGAGAGAGAGAGAGAGAGAGAGACAGTGAGAGAGAGAGAGTTTCATAGCTGCAGAAGTACCACGACACCAGTATTTAAGCATCTATGTGGGGTTTGCATGTATGTTTTGCTGCCCCCCCACCTCGTGGTCCGGTGCTGTCGTGTCTGGCTGCTGGGAGTCGCCCTTCAGCCGGGCTATCTCCTGTGCTGGCGTCTCTGGCTCCTTTTCCAGGTCCTGCTCACGGAGCGAGGCCTCCAGCAGTTGGATGTCGCAAGACAGCGCCTCCTCCCTCCGCCGTGCCTGGGGGCGGGGGGGTTGGTTTTGTCATTATACAATCACACACCTTGTTTTTCTGATGGGCCGGTTCAGTACCCTGCTCAAAGGTACAACAGCAGGATCCCTGGCGGCACTGGAGGCAGCAGCCTTAAATTCCACCTGCTGTGTGCATCAGAGCAACATATTTGATGTAAATAAGATGCACTGCTTCACTGCGTAAGGAGTGAAAGGAGGGGCTGTATACCGGCAGGGTGCGGAAGGGGTTCTCCTTGGAGAAGGACGAGGATCGCGAGGGTGACGGCGAGGGCTCCTGGCCCAGGACACCGATGTCCTTCTTTCTGTCCTTCAGGGCGGCATTTTGGTGCCTCTTGATCCTCTCGAGCTGCTCCTCCAGGCTCATGCGTGGCCGAGCGTTTTCGCTCACAGACCCGTGTTCCACCGCGCTGTGCGGCCTGTCCTGTGGTTGGGGCACGGGGGCCAGTAAGTCACACACCGACCGACACCCCGCTCCAGTCAGTGACCACCGCCAGTCACCGTCAGAAATCAGACTTACTGTCCTGGGACTGGGCTTCTTGGCCTTCCTCAGCGTGACATAGGACGCGATAGTGGAAGACTCTGGCATGGGTGACTTCGTCCTGGGGGGCACGATACCAACAGGGAAGGGCATTCCTGGCCAAAGAAAGGCAAAATATAATCAGGCAACAATGTTAGGCTTTTAAATAATTGTTTAAAAGAGTGATGGATTGTGTTCCAGGAAGATTCCCTGCTGAGTAACTTCCCATGATACACTGGGAGTGAGCGTACACACACAGACACACACACACACACACCTTTGCTGGATGGCTCCTTCTCCGCATGCTCTGATCTGTCCTCACCGCCGGTCTCGTCCACCTCGGCCACTGTGGTCAGCTCCGGCTCGCTCTTGTACAGCCGATAATCAGGCCCCTGTGCCGCGAAAGGGGACAGTGCCGTTCAGATGGCACACATGGGCATGAAACAAATAAATCCCCCCCCCCATCAACCGCTTGGATGTGCGGCTACAAGACGAGGAAAAATAAATCAACGAAAACCAACAGGGTGCTAACAACAGAAATGAGAGTTATGAAAAGGTGGTCAAGTTTCAAGAACTAAGCTATGTGGTCGGCAAACGAATCAGAAGGATGTTCGGGGGGTGGTGAGATGGTGGTGGGATGGGATGATAGGAAACGTGATTGAAAACTAAAAATACTGATCCCAGAAAAGTGACCGGGACAGGAAGCAGCCATGAGAGCTACTGATGGCGAGGTATGGTGGGGTCAAAGGTCAGCAGCTCACGGTGTTCACGCCGTTCTTCTGGGTCACTTTGCGCTCGTCGGCGGTGCGCAGCGAGGGGTGCCGGCCCACGTGCAGCTGGACGCTGCCGGGGGAGCGCAGGGGGGGCAGCCTCTCGCCAGTGTCATAGGACAGGGGGAGGGGCGGCCGCGGCGGTACCGGCTCGTCTCCCTGGGGGGCCGCAGAGAGGGGGGGCTCTGCGGGTCGCCACAGGTCGGCTGACGATCGGCCCGTAACTGCGGAAGCCTTAACGAGGTCCGGGGGGGCAGTGTGAGAGGGGGGGCAGTAGGGGACGGAATGATCCAAAGCAGTGTTTCCCAACCCGGTCCTTGGGGGACCCACAGACGGTCCACATTCTTGCTTCTACTGGGAGCTGGGAGGGAGCAGAAACGTGGACCGTCTGTGGGTCCCCGAGGACCGGATTGGGAAACACTGGTCTAGAGGAAGATGTGTCCATATCCTTTTGTCCTGGTTGAGGAAGTTTAATGGTGTGTTTGTCAAAGTGAAACTCTTCTGTGGGCGATGCAAGCTGTCGGACTTCGCTTACCTCGCCCTTGAGCTCGCTGGAGAGTGGCCTGGGGTTCGGGGCATCTGTGAACGTACCAAACGGGGGCATGTTAAACTCCAAACCTGCTCAGCAACACAGAACTTACACTGGGTGACGAAAGCTCTTAAAGGGCCAGGGCACCACAAAACCAAAAAAAGCATGTGCTTATGATTACCCTGTCTAGACTGTTGGGGAGAGAGTTGCCTTGTTTCGGAGTTATGAGGCATAGAAATATGAGTCTTCTCTCGAATATAATGGGACTGAATGGCAGTCTGATTAATTAATTAATCTGTGCTGATTAAAGCGCCATAAAAAAACTACATTAGAAAAATTCAACAGCAGCGTCTCTTGACCAGAAATCATGACCTAGTCAAGGTAATCCACAAACCTTGTAGTGAGCAGTTTAATGTAGGAACTATTTTGTTTCTGCCAAAGTCCGCACACCATCCGTATCACTGTGCAGAAGTTAGTGCTGGGGTGCTTGTACTCCTGACCATGTGACTAGATGTAAACGCAATGGCGTCCTCCTCGGATGAGCGCTAATGGCTAACGTTAGCTAAGTGCTAGACAAGCTATCAGTATTGAGCTATGAATTAATACATTACTTTTGCTATTTGTTAGTGTTGGTAGCTGATGCTAACCAATACTGTCGCTCAGCTGAGGAGGGCACCTTTGATGTTTAAATGTGCAAGCCCGCCGAGAGAGAGAGAGAGAGACAGACAGACAGACAGACAGACAGACAGACAGACAGACAGACAGACAGACAGACACACACACACTCTCTCTCTCACCTGTGCTGTCGATGCTTCTTTGTGGTTTGTTCTTGTTCAGAGCTTCCATCACATCTTGTACCCTCCAGAGTTCCTTCTGGATCTGCACGTACTGCTGGCTGGGAGGCTCAGTCTGTACGCACACATGCACGCAGAGTCAGCCGTCATCACGGTGACAGACATCGGCGGATAGGAGAGCAAAGTTCAAAACTGAGCTCCTGAAAGGAAGAGCAACTCCACAGGAGGCAGGAAGCTGCCGCTCCCTCACTACGCCGATGGGCTCCGCGCTTAAGCGTCTCGGTGGCCGGGATCTGCCCCGTGTCCTTCGACACATCAGGCTGGGGGTGGAGACGCACTCAGCAAGATCTCATTATGATCTTCCCTCCCCCACAGACCATCCATCCATCCATCCCCTCTCGATTATGATCCCCCCTCCCTCGCGTTATTCATAAGGGCCATAATGGACCCAATTACTTCAAGCTAACCCCCGTCTGGCACCACAAAGCCCAGCTTAACATCCCTACAGACCCATCTCACTCTCGCTCCATCTTCTTTTCATGCAGTCCAGCCTTATTTAATAGGACTGTGTGCGTATAATGTTCCAGCCCATTAAGCCAATGTCTCGTCACGCCCCCCCCCCCCCAGTAAGGGTGTCCCAGCGAAGGCTGTCTTTTGAGGGCGAGGAGGATACCTGAGGGGTGCGCACGGCTTCCAGCTGCTCCAGCAGGCCGCTCTTGGCTAGGGCGACCTCTGACTCCAGCCTGTCGTAGTACTTCCAGGAACGATCCAGTTCCTAGTGGATGAGAGGCAGGGTCACACACACGCATGTGGGAGGGAGGCCGGCCACTCCCACCCCCCCCGAACGGGCTTCTCACCGCGCCAACACGGCTCAGTTCCCTGCACGTGCTGAGCAGTCCGCCCTGCAGCACCTCCCGCTGCTGTGCCACGCCCATCATGGCCACCGCATCCTCCCCGTTCATTTCCATCTCCTGGCTGGCGGACAGCAGCGCCGTCTCCAGCGTGTGCTGCGGGGAGGTGCCGCAGTCAGCCACGGCGGCCACACCCACCCCGTCTGTGACCTCTGACCCCCTGGAGGACCTTAGCAGGAAGCTCACGGACTTGAACTTCACACAGAATTAGATCCTGCATGTTCCTCTGCAAGGAGCCCCTGCCATAATGCCCCAGCCCAGAACCTACTCGCCCGTAACGATTGGTGATGACGACCTATAATCTGTGGCACGTCGTCAGCATAGGGAAATGACAGTGGTCCAAATACCATCAAAATATTTATGGAGCAGAGGTATGGACTCATTCACACGCAGAGGGGCGTTAACATTTTCTGGTAACCCCAGGAGACCCCCACCTTCTCTCGGCGCAGCTGCTGCAGCTTTTCCGCATGCATCCGCACCACCTTGCCCTGCTCACACAGTCGACTCAGCTTAACCTGAAAGAGGTCAGAGGTCTGGGGGTCACGGGATGCGGAGGCTGTCGCATACGCTCAAGACTTGAAGGACCTTCTTGCGGGTGGGTGGGGGGCTTAATCTACTCTCGGGCTTTCAATAAAAGTTAAGCAGCGTTGGCCGTTGAAGGTTACTGGGGTGTATTTGAGGCAAACCTGATTCAGTCTGCAGAGAAGCAGATTAAAGATTACGTAGTTTATCGATTAGCAGCAAGAGCATAATTAGCATTCAGCACATTACTCAATGCGTGGCATTGTGCATGACCAAGGTGGAACACTAGCAGAGGCTCCAGTGGGTGGGATCTCCATTCGCTCTGCATCGGGGTGCAGTGTGAGGAGCAGGAGGCACTGCAAGTCAGGTAAAACGCTGCAGCGGACAGGACCGATGCCTTCCTGTGTTCATTCACGGCGTTCACTCCATGTGCACTTACATCGATGTTGTCCTCTGACCTGTAGCTGTAGGAGTTCTCTCTGTAGCCTTCAGTGGGCGTCTACGAGGACGAGAGGGACAATCAGAGACATAGAGACAGCGGGGGGCCGTCTCCCCAACTACAGGGGGCCTTCACTGCAGCAGACGCCACAAACAGGCCAAGCATTCCAACAGAAAAGGGTCGTGAGCTCCAGCCTACCCAGAATCCTCTGTTTTCGGACGTTTCAGAGAAGACAGAAAGAAATTCTTAAAAAGATGGCAGAAAGGGGGCAGCGTTCTGCCCTGCCAGCCACCACAGCAGTGCTGATGAAGGTTACTGACGTGTTTGGGTTACGGCCGACAGGAGAGGAGCAAACAGACACAAACAGGACGCCTCGCCCCGAAAGCTGGCATCCAGCTCCTATTCCAATGTCAGCGGTAAGCTCTGGAACCTGCATCTACACATCCGAAAGGTCAGTGACAGCCGCCCAAGGTCAGGACACAGCACAGTGCTGAGAGGCTGCCTGTCAAAGGACCAGAAGCAGACCTTCAAATGGCAAGGCCGACCGAGAGTTTGGGTCAGCGGCAGAGAGGACGGTGAGCATCACAGAATGGCTGCAGGATTCCCGTCACTAAGATAAAAGGGCATCTCACCACTACCAGGTACAAGGCCATAAGGTGCCAGCAAGATTTGGATCACCTGCAATACCTCACCTGTTTAACAGAGCCTGTTTAAAATTAGCTTCAGCAGCTCCTACAGCGGACTGTCACAGCCGATCCCTTATAGCAGATCAACCTTAGAGATCCCACTCTCAGCAAATCCTTCTTATAGTATAGTAGCCACTCCATTTTATAACAGATCCGCTTCACAGTTGGTCCCTCTTATAATAGATCCCACCACACACACAGTCGATCCCTCATAGCAGATCCACATTACAGTCAGTCCCTCTTGTAACAGATACTTCCCCACAGCCGATCTCTCTTTTAGCAGATCCACCTCGCAGTAGACCCCCATTGTCAAGAGCTATCCCAATACACTAGTCACCAAATAATTTAAGTGGTTGTGAATAGGCCTTTCAAAATAAAATCATTTTAAAAGCATTCAAAATACATGAAAAATGTTGAGAAGCGTGCACACATGCTCTCACAGAAGCTCTCGCACACACACGTATACCTAAACCCACACGTGCTCACACACACACACACACACACACACCAGTGCTCTCACACAAGCACATCTATACACACACACACACACATACAGGGTGCACCGTGTCAGCCGGTGTGCTAAGCGTGGTCCGCCGATACTCCACACGTGGCATGCAGGCGCTGTCCCAGAGCACGCCACGGCGCGGCAGGGCGCGGTGATGGCAATGTGGTGGGGGCGTCGCGGGACGCTGCGCTCAGCGTGACAGCAGCAACACTTTTACACCCGGGTTACAAAAGTGGCCAGGAGGTGGCGACGTTGCGCGGGACCCCCTGCGTCTCTCAGCTGTTCTGGGTGGCTAGATGTGGGGGCAATGGGGCTCTGGCGCTTTCTAAAGTGGGCTAGATTATCCCCCCTGCTTCTGGTGCTAGAACAACGCCAGCACAAACTTTACTAGACATTTACTATCAGGTTAACTGAACATTAGAGAGTTGATTCCCAACCTGTTCTTGTCCTCCTAAAAGTTACGGAGACACTTATGTTACGAATTCTACATTTGTACGACACCTTTAAGGGACTGAATGTTTCCTCAGCTGTAATTGTTGTTTTGGTCAACAGGTGGCGCTGTAACAGCCACAGCTAAGAAGCACACCCAGGACGCGGCGCTACACTGTCCGGCGCAGCAAAGTCGGGCACCGCCACAAGCTGCGATGGATGGGATGGGCAGCGGGACACAGTGAGGGGAGTGTCAAGGGGACGGGGAGCTGCCAGCGACAACACAGCTACCACACCGACTTCGGCCCGGATGGGAGGAGACAACAAGAACGACGAGGACGACGACCATGAGGGTACTTCCATGGCAAGACCTTACTTGCTGGTACAGTTGTGGTCTTGGCGCCGAGTTCTCGATCATAGTGTGAATCATGGTGATTAAAGGCTCATTTTCTTTCATCTAGTTCAAATTGAAAGGAGCACAGAGCAGGTGTCAGTTTACGGAGAAAACAGGATCTCTGTCTGTCCATGTCTGTCTGGCCATCTGTCAGTGTCTCTCATCTCAGTGTTATTCAGTCTCAGTGCCTCAGTCTCAGTTCCTCAGTCTCAGTGTTATTCAGTCTCAGTGTTATTCAGTCTCAGTGCCTCAGTCTCAGTGCCTCAGTCTCAGTGTCTGTTCATCACTCTCCACTCGTTCTGATAAGCTTTCCTGGTGTGCATTACATTCAAGGAATCCTGGGCAAAAGGACAGCCACTGTCTCTCTGCAGGTCTCTCCCTGTCCCAGTTCACCCTTCTGTCTTTCTCTCCCTGGCTCTCTCTCCACATGCACCTTTCTCAAATTTTACTTTCTGTCCATCTTTCTTCCTCTACCCATCTGTCCCTCTCTCTGTCCACCATTTGCTGTCATTCACTACCTCTCTACTCCCTCTGTCCATCCACTGCTCCCTCTTTCAGTGACACTGAAAGATCTTCATGCAAGGAAAGACCAGCCGTCAGTTACACTGAGAACCAGGGAATCTGATACTGCTTCAGAGCGACTGTCAGATAGTCAACATGATGATTTTTCATTATTTCCATTTTGATGTGACATTTCTTGGCAAGACACAAGCATTTGGCTTTCTGGGCAAAGGAAAATGCATTTCACTTTACCAGGGACGTGATCTACATCTGAGATCATACGATCATACTTGTAAGTCACATATTTAGCTACCTGTGAGGGCTACATTCGGAAGTGCACGCACAATCAAAGAAGGAAAATGCTGGTGACACACTTATCTCAGACCCACATCTCGGACAGGTTTACAGACCACGGAATGACCGTGACATCAAGACGGCAGAGGCAGGTCTGCAACAATGTGGCTCATTTCAAGCGGACGCTCCAATCGAGGGAAACAGGAACTGAATGAGCACTAATCATGAACCATTCTGCTCTATTGTGTTTCCAGAAGGGCTCA
>JAODJX010000065.1:34687609-34700136 GCA_026776945.1 Isichthys henryi
GTCCCTGTGAATGGTGCCTCCGTACAGAGTCACAGTGAATGGTGCCTCCCCCCGGTACAGAGTCCCTGTGAATGGTGCCTCCGTACAGAGTCACAGTGAATGGTGCCTCCCCCCAGTACAGAGTACCTGTGAATGGTACCTCCACCAGGTACAGAGTCCCTGTGAATGGTACCTCCACCAGGTACAGAGTCCCTGTGAATGGTACCTCCTCCAGGTACAGAGTCCCTGTGAATGGTGCCTCCGTACAGAGTCACAGTGAATGGTGCCTCCCCCCGGTACAGAGTCCCTGTGAATGGTGAAATGTCATCTTTAAAACAAGCAAATTCTTACTTATTTTGAACCTTATTCATCATGTTTTCTCTCCCATCCACACACGAGTCTCAGGGTGGGGGACAAACAAATCATGGGTGACACCCCCCGCACTTTAAACAGTAGGACATTACGCCAACGCAATTACTGCTACCAGTGACCAAAAGCTTAGATTTTAGGTGTCAGATGCAGTGAGAAGAGCCTCATTAAAATCTATGCTTTGTATCCTGCTGTGAAAATACGGAAGGAGCATATCAATAACTGTGTAAAATATGAATAAATTTAGCGGCCTGGGTCAGGAAAATGAGTCCAGCAGGCTGCAGGCAGAAATATTTTTCGAAAACGTTTAAATCCATGGACAAACATGCCAAGGTGCCAAAGGAGGAAAATTCAGCCCTCAGGCAGGCTGGGCTGAATCACTGCATGATCAAGTAACTCTGAGATGCTCGTACTGAGTGCAGCATCCCGATGACACACAAATGGAAAGGTCCGTTTCTGCCTCCTCTCTTCATATTTCTTTAATCTGTCTTCTGCGATCCTGCCACATATTTGCAGAAACCCCTGCTCTGATCCTCTTCTTCACTCCCATTTTTGGGAGCAGCCTGTCCTTCACTGCTGTAATCACCCCACTGAACTTGAGCTACACGTCAACATCCCATAGAGGTGGAGGAAACTGGACAGACACGCTCATACCAAGACGGTGTGATAACGCATGACTCAGATCCTGAGAGAAGAGCCCTGCAGGGGTCATTCCCGTGTCATCGGGTGCTGCCATCTCTAGCTCATGTTCGCTTTCTTGCAACTGGATGGGCAACAGCAGAAAAGGACAGGCATCCTGGGAACAGCTAGAAGATCGGCTGGAAGGGCAACCTGCAGACCTGATCTGAATACAAGGCAGAAGGTCACTGGTTGGCTTAATCTGGAACTGAAATATTGAGATCAAGCTGTAAGGGGATCAGATGGAAAGGAAGGAGGTATAGTCCAAGGAACAGGGTGAGGTATCCTGCCTCGACTCTCCATCGATTGGGACCACAGAATTGCAATAAGTTCATCACACTGGGATTATGCAATGAAACCACTTCTGACAGCAGTATATGGAGGTTTAAACCTCTGCTGTCCGAGGGCCTCTTTGCTTATTCATGGACTCACGTGCTCCGGCCATATTATCAAGAACGAGCTTGTCAAGAATGGTTTTGTTCCAATGCACATTCAAATAGCTATTAAGAGCAAAGCCCCGGGAAGGCGCGTGCAGCTCACACTAATGTCTCCATTAGCCCATTAACAGCCTCAGGTCCTCCAGCGACCCAGTGAATGAGCTTGTCCCATCTCATCAGCTTCATCCCAAGATAAGGGGAGGCTTCATTCACACACGGCAGCTACATAAAATTTCAAGTGCATATGGTTTCCTCTTAAGATCTGATGAGGTAGTGAGGTCAGTAGTAAGGTGGATGTTTGGAGAGGTTACATCCGTTTAAATTAAAATCACATCTACTCCCTTGGCACGTATAGTAGGGGGTGCTATAGATCGTAAATTGAGCTACATGAGTTTGGCAGATGCAGAATCTTCTGATTAATTTTCACAAGGTTCGCCTATATGATCCAGCCTATAACACCCAGTGGTTAGTCCCTGTTCACTTTCTGTTAGGTCACATCCTGTTCAACTTCCCAAAAGTCACGCTTCAGGTTCACCGCCTCTGGGTTATGGGTGGCCAACAGGTGTCACTAAATTCCAATTCAACCAAATCACGTCAAGGACACTCGAGTGGAACGTACAACAGGGAAATTCTCTCTCAACCCGAATTCTGATGGAGTTCTCAAGGTTCGTGCAGTAAACGCAGCTTCCTGCACTGAGTGTGTCAGAAACTACGTGATGCATTGAGTATTCATCAAAAAGAAACATGATCGATATCTGGATGTGTTCTGCAGGGAGGCTGACAAAAACCGTTGACTCTGACAGCCTCACAGGAATACCTTAGATAGGTTCGTCGACCTCACCCTAGAGAGAAAGTCCAGGAAACGGTACTTGACAATGCGCACTGTCAAGCGATGTTGCCTTCATTAAGTCTGACAGGTTTCTGAAAACATGCTCCCACAGACCGTCCCGTTACCCTGAAAGCTTGCCATGTAAATTATGGTCTACAGAAACCGGTTAAGCGTGCAGCTGGAGAACATCCTGAGAAAGACCACAACGTTCTGCGAACAAACACCAAGGCAGGGCTACCTCCTGCCTGCAGCAATGAAAAGTCCTGCCTCTAGAAGATGAGTAAGCGTCGCTCAAATACACTGTACCACATGAAATACAGCGTTAGTCCCATCACCAAGTATTTATGACAGAACACAACAGTTAAGGGTACATAACAGCAACATGTAATTCTGAATTTCAACATCAATTTGGTCATTGAAACTGACCAAAAATGATGCACAGTGATGGTTGGGAAAAATGCAAACTGTGAACCAGACAGCTGCATCTCACAGAAGGCTGAAACTTGCAGAAGGCTGCACCATGGTTCATAGGAGTTTTACTTACACAAAAATGTTCTAAGGGCAGAAAGAAAAATGATTGGTTCAGAGAGACAACCAATCACATTTTAAAAAACTTCTGATTGGTTGGTCCCGACTCCTTTAGTTGCTTGGACCCACCTCCTGTACCATGTGATTTCAGTTATGATGCACATGGAAATGATTTAGCGACTAATCATGTCCATGTTGTCCTGCTCATGTGTAGGTCTCTGCTACGTCCCAGAATCCTCCATCAACCCCCCAAAAAAGCCTAGACCCCGTGAGTCGGGAGGAGACGACGTGAACAGAGACCATCCTGCTGGGCTCCCCGAGCTCTCTGAAAACCCAGACAGAAATATCATGAAAGTCAAATGTCAGACTCCCTGTGTCTCTCAACCAGTGAATCAAGAAGCCTGCAGATCAACCAGGAACCCGGGAGGGGGGCTGTCACTTTTTTATAAACGTCCTCCTACACAGGTCAGAAGTTCACTTTCGCTTCTTCTCCCAACAATTTAGGTGAGATTACTACCCTCCCCCCTGAACTACGGAACCAACCCAAAGTAACCACCTTGAAATTCAGGGCAAGTAACAGCTATAAAATAAGCCTAACATAAAGCGGTTCTGCTGTAAAATAAGCCTGACGTAAAGCGGTTCTGCTGTAAAATAAGACTGACGTAAAGTGGTTCTGCTGTAAAATAAGCCTGACGTAAAGTGGTTCTGCTGTAAAATAAGCCTGACCTAAAGTGGTTCTGCAGTAAAATAAGCCTGACAAAGTGGGTCTGCAGTAAAATAAGCCTGACAAAGTGGGTCTGCTCTAAAATAAGCCTGACGTAAAGCGGTTCTGCAGTAAAATAAGCCTGACAAAGTGGTTCTGCTCTAAAATAAGCTTGACATAAAGCGGTTCTGTTGTAAAATAAGCCTGATGTAAAGCAGTTCTGTTGTAAAATAAGCCTGACGTAAAGCGGTTCTGCTCTAAAATAAGCCTGAAAGTGGTTCTGCTCTAAAATAAGCCTGACAAAGCGGTTCTGTTGTAAAATAAGGCTGACATAGCCTTATCACGAGTCTCGATGGGACAGCAGCAGGTATCTAGTCTGGCACCTTCTCCATGTTGAACGGTCTCAGTTATGGAATGCCACAGTAAGCTAAGACCCTCAACACTGTGGCAAACTAAGACCCCAGAGCATGTAAACCCAGGCCTGAGTGTCACCAAGCCAAGCACTTGGTCATCTGTCCAGGCCTGCCCTCACCATGTGGGCACTGACAGGAATAATCTGGTGGTCTTTGGCCCCCGAATGTGCAAAAAGGAACCAAAAAACACTTACAAGGCAAACAGGTCTCTTCACCTACTGACTTCTGCAGCAAACCAACCAGAAGGTTCTTTCTCACATGAAAGTCTTCCTTTAAAAACGGTTAAAATTGATTCAACATAAAGTGTTACCCCCCCATCCCCCCCAGCCACCCCGAGTCAAACTGAAATCCTGAAATCTCCTCGTGAGATTCATGAAAAGCAGAATGGCCCCGAAAGGGCTCAGTTGACCTGATAAAAAAAAACCACAAAAAAAATAAAAACTGTTTCTTCCCTTTATGTCAAAAGCAGCCAAATCACTACCATTTAGTTTCATTTCCGTGGCAAATGATGAGATCACTGACCCATATGTCACGACCCTGGTTTGTTGCGGTAACCCTGGTAACGGCATCGTCTTTTTGAGTGGGGTAAAACACTGCCGGAAGGTGTGGGATAGAGCCACGGCCCCCCATCCGTAACCTTTCCTTGCGGTGGTCACCTTCTCACGCTCAGCAGGACTGTGAAATGCCTCATCTTATTTGCTCATTTGCGAGACACACAATAAACCCCCTCTGGCCTCAAACCCATTATCAGCTGGCAAAAAAACACAACAGGTAGATGGACCCCCACAGGAGTGTAACGGGCAGGAGGAGAAGATGAGTCTGGTGAGCATTCAGGCACAGGCCAACAAGTCTGGGAGGAGGTCCTGGCAGGGCGATAAGCACAGGGTTACGTAATGGTGGGAGCCTCACTCCCATCCACCTGCCGTCTCCGACTCTGCCTCCGTCAGCAGCACGAGTGAGTACACAGATCTTAACCTCCCTGTGGATGAGCAAGCGGACAGAGTAGACGGCCCAGGTCGCTGCGATGAAACAGGGTTTCCAAAAGCATCGGCGGTCGGGGACGTTGGAGGCCAACATCCCGCTGACATGTTCACCTTGCATCCCTCATTTTAACATTCTGCAACTCAACAAGTGAAAAATGAAGAGGCCAGAAGATATGCGAGGATGTAGCCGAGATAGCCCGCTCATCTGCGCAGGAGACTCACCCCGGGGGAAACGGGGACGGGAAGATGGAGAGAGGTGATTTCATCAGCACCTCAGGGAAGGAAAGTCGGAGCGACGTGCAGACCAGCCAGTGAGCTGCTTAACTCTGTCTCTCCCTTAACACACAGTACCTTACCACCCAGAAAGTAAACCAGATACAATTCACAAACACAGCAATTATGAGTACATACCAAAAAGCCAAACACCACGATCCCTGTTAATGTAAGTCATGTTGTATAACCAAATCACTAATGCCGTATTTACCTAAATTAAAAATAACATGAGAATACGGAATTATTTAATACAGGAACGTTTATAACAAACACACACAGTGTGGTCAGTAGAAACACTGGTAAGAGCAGCCACCTAAGCAGACCAGGTCCCACCAGCATCCCCAGTGTGTGTGCGTGTGTGTGTACGTCTGCCGGCAGATCTGCAGACTGAGTGTGGACAGTGTACGCCACCCCAGCCGGGAGCAGAGCACGCAAAGCACCCCTACGACGGACAAGCCCCCGGAAACACACACGAGCGGTGATAGACCTTACCGGCTGTCAGCCTGGAGCGCAGATCCTGGCAGCAATACCAGAGCTAAAGAGAGTACTCACTCTCTCTCTCTCTCTCCCCCCCTCTCTCCCCCTTTCCCTCTGTCCCCAAAACGTTCCTCCTCTCCCTCAGTGGCTCGCAGACTTTCTCCGGACAGACAGCTAGATCCTCTGGTCTTCCAGGGCCAGCCGATGGCGACGAGCAGAGCCACAGAGCGCGAGTGAACGAGCGAGAGAGCGAGCGAGGAAGAGCGAGCGGGCGGGCGGGCGAGCGGCACTGACGGGCTCCAATCGCACTCGGGCCTCGCTGCAGCTCCAGCCGGGCCAGCAGGGAGCATGCTCAGTAGCTAATTACGACAGCGTACAGCGGCACCTCCAGCAGGTCCTGTGTCCTACTTCTCATCAGGCAAAAAAAACGATTCTGGACTGAAAGAATCATCTGGGCCAGCATGAGCATCTCTCACTCTGGTGATGGATGTCCGTCCCCCAGTCTGCCCTAGTCCACTTATTATCCTAGCAGGACAGTGCCCAGCCCCCCACCCCAAGGCTGAACTCAGTGTGAGGACAGGAATAATTGGGTCTGGCTACAGAAAACCCACAGCATTATTTTCCCCCTAAGGGCACCTGAAGGAAGCTCTCAGTCTCCAGCATTAGGGTGACCAGAATGCCAGTGCTCCCATAATGCACTGCAGCAGGCAAATATTTAATCTAACTAAACAATTATTCAAACAAATGAGCAGGAGAATGTCAGGTATAGGAGCTTAACTGTTTTGGAGAATCAGGACTAGAATGGCAGGAAGCAGCAAATGAAGAGAAAGAGAGAGACATACTGTGGGTTACTGGTGTTATGGTGGTCAGGTACTTATAGCAGAATGTACTAGCTGACATCTGGGTGATTTGTTTGCCTACAGAGGCCAGCATCACTTGATCTGAAGGGCAACAAGGCTGGGTCTGAGGTTCAAGTAGAGATTACCACCAAATGGAAATGACCAACTCCTCCAGACAGACACGGCACATCCCACTACAGCACCAAAACAGTGCCACGGGGGGCCCACGATAACACAGAACCAGCCCCTTGAAAGTGTGAAATGGGCTCCGCATTGCCTGAACAATACTGCCCTCTGCAGGTTGTCTTGTAAATTTCCACTGGTTTGTCTGCTAATCTCAGCTAAATTGCAGGTTAGCCTGACACGCTACCCCATTCGTAATTTCATGACCACAACATGGTTTGCACACCGCTCCAAGCGTCACATCAGCTCAGACCTAAACAAGGAATCAATCAAACTGTTTGTTTAGGAAGAAACTAATGACAAGGCTGGTGGTTCAAGTCTCCTGCTGTGGGTCAGGTACTAACCCTGCAGACGCACAGGAGCCGACCTTAACCAGCAATCTCCATCCCAAAGGCACAACCTTCATTTTTAGAACATGCTATTCTTTCAGAAATGACTTTCTAATGAGACTGTAACACTTCCTTTGTCCTCCAGTTGGACACTCTGTGGTTCATTAACCACCGTAAAGCTGTTCTGCTCCTATCTACCCCTCCAGCACTAATGACCACTAAAATAACAGCCCTAATCCCCGTGCAGTGCCCCCTGGCTGTGACTCATTTTCAGGGAATGAAAACAGCTTTTCAAACCGGGGTCGTCAGTCCAGAGCCCCCCGAGCCTAAACACTAATTTCACATCCCCCCAGCCCCACCGAAAGGAGAGGGACAGTCAGAAAGTCAGAGCCACGGAACTCTACGGGGTTTTAAAACCCCCAACCCCTGGGCCCTGCTGTGGTTCAAGCTCAGAACGCTGACAGGTCTAATCCTCTCTGAATCCCACAGTATGCACCGTTACCGCTGGTGACGTTGTGCGGAAAACACCACGGTCACCAAATTCCCAGAAAACAGTCCCTTATGAGAACCGCACGCTGCTAATGGGTGAGTCTCGTGCCGCACACGTCCTCCGACCACTGCTGGACCTTCCATCATCAGCAGCCAGAGGAGCAGCACCCAAGTGCTGACATAAAGCCGGGAGCTGAAGCAGTCAGCAGAGGGCGCTACAGGAAAATGGAGAGCAAAAGAGTTCAGATATTGTCTACTTACTGGCTGCTAAGATTCAAGATGAAATGATGAACGGTGTGATTAAAACTGAGCGGCTATTTAAAGATCGCCAAAAGCGGGCCCGCTCCTGACCAGTGTCTATGGCAGGTGGACCCTGGAGATAGCGGCCTGGTTTCCAGTTACACTGTGGCCAGCTTGCTGCGAGCTGAACCTGTATTTAAGCTCACCAGAGTGAGATGAATATCTGACCCAGCCGCAGAGAGGCAGCGAGGCCTGGGGCTCTTGGGAAATTCACACGTCGGGATTCCCACAAACATGCCAGCACACATTGGTACACTGATGACCCCACCAAGGTCCTCCCTCTTCAATCCCAGTATTAGGCCTACCTCCCCCCCCTCTCATGTGTCATGCATAATTTCTCCTTAACACAGACTTGTGATGTCACTGTCTAGGACACAGGTGTCACACTGTACCACTGACGCCGCACGCAGCTCTCAAGCCCCACCCCCTCCACAAACAGCTCTCAAGCCCCTCCCCAGTCATTCAGCCCAAGTCCCACCCCTCTACACACAGAGTGCAGCCGTAAAACCTCACCCCATCATACACACAGATCTCAAGCCCCACCCCCTATTTTTGATTAAGGGCAAAGCTCCGCCCCCTCAGACATGTGCTGAGCCATGAGGCCAGTGTCCCAGGCTGCCAGCTATCTTAAATGTCCTCCCTGGCGCTTCCTTTCATCTCCTAAATGCATGACTGCTTCTCCCTCATTTAAACCATCTCACAGACAGCCTGTCCCTCTGCCAGCATCTACACGCAAACATCTGGAGCCCGCGATAAGAAAAAGACCGCCCAGAAGCAGCCCATGGGCTGTGCCTCGATCCTGTCCTCCAGCCTACCCTATAAAAGGCAGGGCAGTAAAATTCAATTTCTGTACTACAAGCTACCAGCAGGGCGGCGATAGCATGCATACAGAACATGGCCGACCAGGAACAGTGAGGCAGCAGAAGTGGGAATGAGAGATAAGGGCGAGAGAAAGCTGGCATGATTAAGGTAACGATCAGCTGGATTTTCCTGTCGGAGCTGCAGAGGGGTCATAAGGTCAGTGAACCAGCGCTGGTTTTTCACGAAAGACGTACACAAGGATCACCACGATCAGTGCGTACCCCTCAGCGCGTACCCCTGCGACACGCACATGTACCCGGCACAGGTCACTGGGCCGTGTCTACAGCATGTTGACAGTGTAAACCTGACGTCAGCTGAAAAGCAAAAGGACACACCGCAAACGCCAGGTAAGAGAGTCAGATACGTTTCAGGATCTGAGATTCCAGGATGCCATTTATCACCATGGCGACAGAACTGAGGAGTGACTGAATGGGGATCAGGTAACCGGGGAAGAGACAGGCCATCTTGGGGTGGGAGAGGGAGGCAGCAAGGAATGTTCCGTTTTCACTGATACCACCAAACACGCCTAGGTGACGGCAGGAACATGAAAGACAAGGCAAGGTGAAGTTCCCCAGGCCTCGCAGGACTGCAGTGAGCAGGACGACTGGATTACGACCTCGCCAAAGACTGCAGGGGACCGGGGCTGAGAGTCAGGATCTCAAACTGTGAGACTTAGGGTCTCAAGGAAGAGAAGGGGCTGTGCTCACTCTAAAGAGAGGGAGGGAAGAAGGGAGGAAGAGAGGGAAGGAAGGCGGAAGAGAGACAAGGAGAGAGAGAAAGAACGAGAGAGAGGGATGGAGAGGGACGGACGCAAAGAGAAAGGGAGAGGAAAGAAGGAGGGACTGAGGAGGGGAGAGAGAGAGGTAGGGAGAGAGGCAGAGGGTGGGAGGGCAGGAGAGGCAGGCAGAGAGGAAAGATAGAGGGAAAGAGATGGAAAAGGGTAGGGGAGGGAGAAAGGCAGGGAGGGAGAAATAGAAAGGGAGAGGGAAGGAGGCCGAGAAGATAGAAAGGAGAGAAAGAGAGAGTGAGAGGGAGGAGGAGGGAAGGAGAGAGGCAGGAAGAGAGAGGTAGAGGGATGGAGGGAGGCAGAATGCGTGACAGATAGGGAAGCAAGGAGGGAAAGAGAGGGACAGAGAGAAGGAGGGAGAGAGTGGAGAGAGGGAGGGGGAGGCAGCTCTCACAGCTTAATCACAAAACAGACTGCAGCTGAAAGGCTGAGATAGAGCCTCTCTGATATGCCCCCCCACTCTGCCCCACGGCCTTTCCAGGGAGGATGGGAAGGCAGAGCAGAGCAGGGCCCCCCGGGGAGTCCCAGAGGGCACGTGCCACACAACACTCCACTCAAGGACCCGCCCCCCCCACGGGCGCCTCTCAAAAACACACCAATGGCTTCATTCATCACGGCACTGAGGTCGAATGAACCGAAACCCCGGGATTACACAATGGGAGCCCGTGTCCCGGCCACGCCCAACTCCACCAGGAGTCTCCCGGCGAAACAAACGGCGCTCGTAGAGATTTACCGCACGCCTGCTGCACTGGAGCAGCCAGGGGAAACTGGCACAACTCCACCCACACAGCAGGGGGCGCCATTCCAAATTGGCTGGGAGGCAGCCGCAGCACCCAGAGGGACACTGTGCATCCGCGAAATCATCACATTATAAACGGCGACCCTGGCCCCAGTTACCGGCTCTTCCCAGGAGAAACCCTGGATTACCAGCGAGACAAGCAACTGAGTAAAATGGTAAGACCATGGAGTCTGTGCTGAAAACAATCACAGAGACAGCGTGTAATTCAGAGACCCACAGCCGGGTGGCGGGGGGGGGAGTGACTTTTACAGTTATTACAGGCACTGCCAAGCCTGTCTGGAGCAGGGTGTCATGGGGCAACTAGCAGGTGGCTGGAAGCTTCAACACATTTTCATTTTGTCCCACCAAAGACTCCACGGAGGTTCAGCGAGTCCCGGCTGGCAGCGAGACACAGCTGGCAACGAGTCCCGGCCAGCAGTGAGTCACAGCCCGCAACGAGTCACGAGTCCCAAGTCCTGGTCAACCGAAAGGGCTGGGGAGAAGACAGCATGGCTGCCGTGACGACGCGGAATGACCTCTTCATGCAGGAAGACCACTAGAGAAAATGAAACTAATCCTGATGAAAGCAGCTCCCTCAGGGAGAGAGCAGCGACGACTCAGCAGTGCAGCGAGGCAAGTCTGCTCTGACATGCACCATGTGACCGAAACATTGGCATCCACGACAACTCAAACCTCTCACCTAAAATGACATTTGCTATCAGTGTAGATCTAATAATTCCACCACTATAGCCACAACAGCTATGATTACTGTTATTCACCACTAGGTGGTGAAGCAGTTAATGATAGGAACTCCTATGCTGAAGTTTGCCATTTCAAATCCCAGGAAGGGATCAACCTGCAGTCCATTGTGAATATTTAGCCTGAGAGGGAGGGGGGAGGGGGGAAAGGAGGAACAGGAAGGTGCCCACAGCCAGGTAGAGAGGAGCTTGGCGCTTCTTCCCCTGACAGTGCATGTCCCTCCCTTGGAAAACACCTCCCTCGCTAAGGCTGAGCCATGGCACCCAACATAAGAAGCTTGTTTCCGTCACCCATTTCAGCGATCTTGGTCTTTCGATTACTAACCAGACCATGCGACCACAGGTGAGCGCAGGAACATCATTCGCATTTATGTCAGAACTGTCCATTCTTGTTTATTTGGGTCTCAAAGAGGGAAGCTCCAGAAAGAGCCAGGGGAGATGCCCCCCCGCATGGACATGCCCCTATGTCCTCGTTCTGTGATGGAAAAGCGCTATGAGCGATGTGGACTACCGAGGCAGGGCAGGGGTCCCCAAGTACCATGCAATCCGCCGACAACCTCATCTCCCATTACCCCCTTCTGACCTCCCCACCTGCAGCGCCAGACCATGCACACAAGGACGATAACAAAGCAATCAGACTGACATGGTGAAGAACATTGGCGGAGGGTCACCTAACGCCCCACGGTCCAGGGCGCGTGCTATCGTCTCATCCTCCATGGGGGACGAGCCGGCCGTTTACTGTGGGAAGCATCCCACTCACGGGGCCCCCAGCCCAAGGCTGAGAGTCCTTATTAGTGTCATGGAGGGATGTTTGATCTAATGGGGAGTGTCTCTGGGGACCTGGGGGGCAGACAGAGAGACAGGCAAACATAGGCAGAGACACAGAGAGATACAGATAGAGACACAGACAGAGCGATAACTGAGACAGACTGTCAGACAGATTGACATACTGACAGAGGCAGACAGATACAGACAGAGAGACAGACAGATACAGACAGAGAGGGCTGTTAACAAGTTAACAAGTCTACCCAGGCGCAGCGTCACAGGCTCCTCTCTCTGCCTGAAGACTCCGCCTCCCCAAGAGGAGCTCCACCCCCTTTCGCAAGATTCCCTCCCATCATAGTCCACGCAGCTGGGGACTAACTCCAGGAGATTCTGGGGAAAAGCCAGGGGTGTAAAGCCAGCACATCTGCAGATAACAGGAACTTCATCATGGTACTGGCCATGCTGCCCTGGATGTGCGCGTTAGTCACAGTCTCAGTCACGGTCTCAGTCACGGTCACAGTCTCAGTCACAGTCTCGGTGTCGGTCACGGTCATGGTCACGATCACGGGCGTTTCCACGACACCAAGAGCCCAACACATCAGACCGCGTCACGTTTACGTTGCCAGACACATTGTTCCCGATGGGGAGGATGCACCTTGACAGCACATCGACTCACATAGTCGATATCACACGGAGACCTCGATTATGTGGTTGCGGTACATTCACTCATGTTGGGGCAGGGGGCTGGGGAACGGGGCGGGGGGTGGCG